>PVHP010009031.1:0-51441 GCA_004024765.1 Zapus hudsonius
TCCCCAGGCCTGAGGCAAAACCCTGTTGCATAGACCAGCATTGAGAGACACTTCGAGGTCTGGAACGGAAAATGAGGAACTGCACCTGAGACTGTCCTCTGACCCCCACATGTGCACCCTCATACACTCTGCACAAAAATACAAAAATTAAATTGAAAAATGGAAAATAGATATGGTTGTTAAAACTCTTTAGATCTGATTTTGAAATTAAAGTTTCAATATAAACTCAAAAAAAAAAAAAAAAAAAAAAAAAAAAAAAAAAAAAAAAAAAAAAAAAAACCCTGTTGCATAGACCAGCATTGAGAGACACTTCGAGGTCTGGAACGGTATCCAGCTCCCAGAAGGCAGTTAGTGTAGTGCTGGAAGGCACTGCACAGGCTGCCAGGGGAAACTGATCAACAACAGCTGGAGTAAACAGAGACCACAGACATGAAACACAATCTGCAGCTATGAGTAGGCTGACCACACCTCCTACTGGGAGAGAACAGCAAACCAAGAAAGGAGCACTTGTGTAATGGAGAAGCCTGGGCCTGGGGGAGACAATCAACAGCTTTCAAATTCAGCCAAATTTTCCACTTAGTGAGGGGGAGCCCTTGTCTGGAACTTGGGATGCAGGACGGTTGACACTGGATCCTGTACTCTTGGGCTCCCAAGACAAGATACACTAAGGGAGCGATTGATGGGGAGGCTACTAAAAATAGAATCTAGGTAATCAAGAATTGTGTATATTTGTTAACTTACACTGACCTCACTCTTCGATGGAGATTATGTTTGTGTTTTTCAGGATGCAGTAAGAGCTGGAGCCCGTTTAACCCTACCATCCAACCATAGGCTGATAGCTGAGATCCTGGCAAGAGATGAGCCACCACAGTCATATCGTAGAGGATCCATATGGAACCCCACAGAGAATGATGGGATGAACAAGGGACCCACAGCCACAGCCATTCAATCAACACAGGATAAGCCAGGGAGACAGAAACCAACGATTTTCGACACAAAGCCCCCTAAGCGCACAACATTAAAGCAGCCTTAATACTCACCCACCATGGCTCAGGGAACTGAGCAGAAGAGGGGGCAGAAAGATTGTGAGAGCCATGGTGGGGGAGACGATCCAGAGGCATGGCACCCCTCAGTAACAACATACTAGGGCCAGGAGAACCTGGCTGAATACTAGGCTATCCATGGTCCCCTGTCACAAGGACTGATCCAGAAGACCCATGGAGGAGGATATCCAGCTGATTGGGGATGGGGGAGGGGGGGCATCGGGGAATTGGGGATAACAACTCACTGTTTGCCTACTAAATAATATAACTCATTATGGACAATAAAAATAAATAAATAAATAAATAAAAATTTCCTCCTTCTACTCTCTGAGGACAAGGTCTTATTATGCTGTCCAGGATGGCATAAAACTCTTGACCTCAATTGATCCTCCTGCCCCAGCCTACTGAGTGGCCCTGTGGCACATGCTATGTCTAACTGACAATATAATGTTTTGATGCTGGTTCAGCAAATCCAGCACTGCTAGAGATGGTGGAAAAAATTAACCTTCCCTATCAATTACACAATGTATAAAACACCTAAAACATTAAACATTTCCATTGCTTTTAATTTTGTTTATAATCTTAAAGCTATCTTTAAAATGCAAACAGTGACTAAAATTTTATACCTAGCAAAAAAGAATAAAGTTGACTCCAGCTATGTAAAAGCCTGGATATAAAAATTTACAAGAACAAAATACTGCCAGTCACTAACCTCAACTGTGACATTTTGACCCAGACACTTCTGTTTTGTTACTATGTGACAAAAGGGATCTTCAGTTTTTGAAAAAGCATTTGCTCCGAATATGGAAAAAAATAATTTTACTACTATTTAAACATGTGTATAGAATATTACAAATGTAAAATTCCAGACCATTTAAAACCAAGGAAATATTTCTAAGGATCTGCAAATTTGATATGATAAACATTGTTGCTAATAAACAATGGTCTAAGGCAATCCTTTTTGTGATGCCATTTTGGAATATAGTAATATCACACATGGTTGAGGAAAACATTTTAAACATTACATTTATCTGTCATAGCCATATGGTTAATTTGCTTTGTTTTGTTAAGGTTACAACCCTGCACAATAGTAAAGCATTTACTTAATAGGGGTATTTTAAAAATAAGTAGTGGGATAGTTGACAGCAGACTACAACAGACCTCCAAATCTATCACACAAAGTTTAAAAGAACAAGAAAAAGCAAGTGGAATAGAAAGCAACCCTTACCTTTTTCTCATTCCCCATTACTCTAACCAAGCCAGTCTCTGAAATTAATAATTCATTTGATACTAATTCCTCTGCCCAAAAATATTTTAGGAAACAAGCTATCCAGTGTCAAGGCTAGATATATAAAAGAGCTGGCATGCTATTTTATACTTCAACACAAAATACCTCTTTAGCAATATGTTAAACAGTTATCATTGTCAATCTTCTAAACATTAAGATCTGGCCAGACGTGGTGGCGCACACCTTTAATCCCAGCACTTGGAGGCAGAGGTAGGAGGATCGCCATGAGTTCAAGGCCACCCTGAGACTACAGAGTGAATTCCAGGTCAGCCTGGGCTAGAGTGAGATCCTACCTCGAAAAACCAAAAAAAAAAAAAAAAAAAAAAAAAAAAAAAAAAAAAAAAAAAAAAAAAAAAAAAAAAAAAAAAAAAAAAAAAAAAAAAAAAAAAAAAAAAAGCTATAATATCTGTAAAACCCTATGTATAAAAATATTACCGCAGTGGTTTGCAATGCTTAAGTGAAAACCTTAACATGTATCCAAGTTGACAGTTATCCCAACTACTATAACATTTATTTTCTAAATGGAAGAAAACTTATACCAGTGCTTTCTAAATGCAGAACCTAAAATAATAAATTCCTTCATAAAATGAAGAGCAATTTGCAGGTATAGTCTAATTCCATTTAATAAAAATGAAATTTATAATACACAGATGCCTTATATACAAATACATTTTAAAAGCCTAACTTATAATATGAATTGACAATGTTGGCTCTTCTATGACATCATTCATTCACAAATGTCAAGGTTTAGCTTTTCACATTATTTTCATGTCTCTTTAATAATTAAAGTACTCATAATAGGACTTACCAAATTTATGCTTCCTGTAGGAGACCCATTAAAAGATTCTGTAAAGGGGAAATTCAACTTAGTATGCAGTAAAAACAGACAAACAAACAAAAAAAATCAATGAATAAAATAGTTGATTTCTCTAAGGTTTAACAACTAAGAATGCAAGCTACAGAAACCAAGACAGAAAAGTAAAGTAAAACGGTGATATTCTCCCACACACCTCATTGGCCTTAGGAATCTACATGACCGGTACTTGAAGGCCTCATGTTCTACTTTTATTAAATAACACATAATTTTTTTATTAACACAATAAAGTACAAAATTTGTGCTTTAGGTCATAAAACATTTTCAAACACACAATTTAAAGCTGGGATTACTGAGTTAAGATACTATGAAGAGAATACTATTTCAGATTTACAATTGAGAAAATGAGGCTTATAGCAATTAAGATGATGAACAGTGACATACAAGTGAAATCTAAATATTCTTTGACAATTGAAGTCTGAATTTTACACTATAACATGCTGATTAGTTTCAATACTGCATTTGAGGGATGGAGAGATGGCTCAGCAGTTAAGACACTTGCCTCTAGTGCTGAAGGCCCTGGGTTCAATTCCCCAGTACCCACATAGGCCAGACCCACAAAGTGGTGGCCCTGATTCTCTCTCTTTTTCTCTCTCCCTCTGTCCTTTAAAATGAATAAATAAAATATAAAAAATAAAATAATAGTCCTTTTAAAAATAAGCCAATAAAAACTTTAAAAAAAATACTGCATTTGAAAACAGGTTGGAGTAAATGACTCAGTGATTTGTCACTGAACAGTCTCTTATTCTGTGCAGGAGTTCAAGAATACAATTAAAGAGAAGGAACAACACTTGGAGTATTTTATACTGTTTGATACTTTGTGGTAGACTCTCAGAATCACTAATTATTATCTCATTAACTCTTTTCAATAATCCCATTAGCTAACTAACCCTGGATATCACTTCATTATTAACTTATTAATTACAAAACAAAAGGGAAATTATCTCAGAAATATTTTGAAGTGACCCACCTCAAGAAAACATTCAACTTCAAGAACTTTCAAGTTATATTGTTACTAAATTTTCAACATTTTAACAACTAAAACATTGTCACTCATTTATAAATTTTGAATTATGTTAAAATTTAAATTTTGACTTAAAACACTTTTTATCATACTTAAAAGATTCTGTTGGTAAGCAGAATTACAAACTGAAACAGACAAACACATACACACAAACACACCTGCACCTTACCTCCATCACCATCATCTGATCCTCTGAAACTGGGATCTTTTAACATGTCAAGCTCAGCTAACATGCGCACATACAGTGCGTTCTGCCTGAAGGAAGGATAAAATCTTTCATCTCGTAGCATCAGTTCATATACCTTGTTGAAAAATCAAAGTATTCAACAATTAATACACATTGTTTAATGATTTCCTATCAAAGTAGTGCTAAGGCTTTGCTTTAATGTATCATACTCACAAGGTAAAGACAATAAGGCAATGTCATGACTATAATAACTAAGTTATATGGAAAAGGGACCTCCTACAACACAAGTCACATGACAGTATGGCATCTATAATGTTCTAGGTGGCAGTGTTTCCTAAGGAACAAGTATATGTGAAGGCTTATACTAATATAAATTTTTGAGGCATGGTTTTTATACATCATTAATTCATCAAATTCCAAGACTACAGCATCTTGGCTCTTCAGATTCAAACAAAGCAACCCAAAGTAAGAAGTGTTTTTTTTTTCTCAGTGGTTATTTAAATAACTAAAAAAATCTACATTTCTGGAAATAAGAGGTATATTTGTTCCTTCTTAGTAATGATTTTTTTTCATTTTAAAAATGTTTTAGCAATTTTTTTAAATTATAGGCACAGAGAAATATTTCAAGAAACATAAAACATGTAATACCTTTCTCTGAATGTCATCAAAGATGTCAGGAGTTGGATCTTCATGATTCAGAGTATCTGCCAATTTTGCTACCAGATAATCATCAACAGTGACTCTTGGAGATGCCTAGCCAACAGACAAACAAAAGGATAATGATACTTGTAGTTTTTAAATACAAGTTAACAACAGATAGCAAAATTCAATAGCATACCACCTATGATGGTTTGATCCAGGTATCCCCCACAAACATATGCCCTCTAAATGCTATATACCCAGCTGATGGCAATTTTGGAATGTTGTTGGAGATGTGTTTTTATGGGGTGGGGCTTATGGGTGTTATAGCCAGCTTCCCCTTGGTAGTGTCTGCCACACCTTCCTGCTACTGTTTGCCACCTGCTATGGCAGAGGTGATGTTCACCCTCTGCTCATGCCATCGTTTTCCCTGTCATCATGGAGTGTCCCTTGAGTCGGTAAGTCAAAATAAACCCTTTCCTCCATAAGCAGGTTTTGTTTGGGTTCTTTCTGTACAGCAATGAGAAAGTTGATTATAGCAGTTTGGTACCAAAGAGTGGGATCAACTGTTGCTGCTAGAACCCTGATTCTGTGGCTCTGACCTTTTGGAACTGACTTGCAGGAGGAATGTTTAAAGATTTGAAACCTTGGCCTAAGAGACACCTTGCAGCGCTGTGAGTACAGCTTGATGCCATTCTGGTCAGAGCTGAAAGATATGAATGCACTGAGAACTACAGACTGAGGTCTGGCTTATGAGGATGAGAAGAAATTTTGTTGGGACTGATGTGGAAGCAGTTAAAGGCTTGCTGTGTTCTGCCTGCCTCTGTCCTGAGAACTTGTTCAGGGTTGCTTTCTGTGGAAATGGAGTGGTGTGATCAGATGAAGATGGCACAGAAAGAAAATAAATATTTGGGCCAAAATTGCTGCCCTTAGCTGCAATTGTTTGAGAAATTACAACCACTGAGGTGGGGCAAGGTAATCTGCATTGGGACAGCAAGAAAGAATTTAGACTATTTTAAGTAGGGGGCTTGAATGTTGAAGTTTTCCTGCTCTTAAAAGTTAGCTTTGCTTCCCCCTGAATTAACTAGTTGGGAGTCCACCTGGTGCTATGGAGTACAACAAAGGGAGGAAGAGAGGTTCATTGGATTAGCAACATGGTTTTGTTTTTGGAAATGGCCAGGGCAGTGTGAAGCAAGCGTGTTGGATTGCCTGTATTGAAGCCCTATGGAGGAGCCATGAGGATGAACTGTGGGTTGCAGTGGAGACCCATTGAAATGCCAGGACTATGGGATGGCTGCCAAGGAGAGCTGCCAGTACTGTGAGTAGTCAATCTGGAGGGGCAGAACTGGAACTCCAAGAGAACTCGAAAAGACTGGTTATCACTGGACTTGGCATTAGAGTTTGATGTTTGCCCTGGCTGAATGCATTGCATTTTACATAGTGCATGATTATTACTTTGTAGGGGCTAGGGTGGATTTTGATGGTTTGATCCTGGTGTCCCCCACAAACATATATGTTCTGAATGATTGATCCCCAGCTAATGGCAATTTTGGAACCTTGTTAGAGGTGTGTTGTTGGGGGGGGGGCTGGGAGGGTTATGGGTGTTATAGCCAGCTTCCCCTTGGCAGTGTTTGGCACACCTTCCTACCACTGTTTGCAGTGCTATGGTGGAGGTGATGTCCACCCTCTGCTTATGCCATTGTTTTCCCTGCCATGATGGAGCTTCTCCTCTAGTCCATTAAGCCAAAATAAACCCATTCCTCTACAAGCAGCTTTTGGATGGGCTCTTCTTTGTTGCAACAACAAGAAGTGAACTACAACACCACCGAAAGTAACTGATTGGTAAGAATCACTGGTTTATAAGTACACTTAGTTCCTCTTATTAGCTACTGTTCATTTTGGAAAATGGAGATATTACTACATAAGGATATTAACATCACTGTCATACTTGTACAATGTCTGGCACACAGGAAACAATGTCGTTAGTATTTATAATACCAATTTAGTATTCAGCAGCTAGTGCTAGGTGTATATGCTATGATGGACACTGGAGAACCCTTTCGGATGGCTGACATGAAACTGCCATTAGCCCACATTTATTTTTTATATCCACTGCTACATCAAAGTTCCAATTTAATATAGGAAGGAAATATATCTGAAAAAAATTTTGATTCAAGAGCTTTTGTGTCAAAATGTTATGTGAAAGAAGCACAGAAATACAAAATTTGAACTTGCTTTTTTGAGGGGGTAGTATTGGGCATTAAGCCAAGGGCATTACTCAAGCCAGGAAACACAGTGGTACTGAGCTACATCTTCAGCCTTGTTTGCACTTTCTGTTTTAATTCAATTGCTCAGAAAATCCTTGAACTCACTATGTAACCCAGGCTAACTCTCAATCTAAAATGCCCCCTGCCTGAGACTCCACAGTAACAGGATCACAGGCTCGTACCACCAGGCCTGGCAAAACCTGACCTTTCAATTTCAAAAACTGATTTACTAAAAGCAAAACTGCGGAAAAGTAAGAAGCACCTAAAGCTTTGGCACATCAACATTTGTATTAGTCCTAAAGGCTGTGGAGATAAATGAATGCTAAAATGGTAACTTTTAGAGAAATTATTTTAAAAATCATTGAAAATTTCTTTATTTTACCTAATAAAATATTTAAGGACAAGAGATGATAAATCAGGAAAGGAAAAAAAATAAAGAGGACAAAAATGTGTAGGAAGACCACTCAACTTTTAATGTCCCTTTTCAATTCAGCATATCTTGTTACTAATGGCCAGTAGGTTGGACACAAGGAAGGAGTGAAGAGAATTGCTCCCATGTTTTGGACAGGGGCAAGGTTCCCAAACAGGAATGGGAGAGATTATGAAGTCAACTGGTTTTGCTCAAATATTTACCTTGTAAGTATACTAAAATGAGTTTTCAGAAAATAAAAAGAAGCAAATTTGAAAATACTTATAATGTATTTAATGTTTAGATTTCCTTACACAGTATCACACTAGGCCTCATTCTTTGTAAACAGTATTTTTAGAGAGCTATTAAGATTTTTTTTCTCCTAAAATAGAAAATATTGCTGAAGAAATGTTGATATACACCAGTATTATTTTAGCATAAAAATAGGAAAATGTTTTCCTAAAAGTATTGTGTAGCTATCTCTTCTAAATTGAAAGGAGGGTGTTGGAAAGAGGCATATAAAGCTCAGGAAGCTCATGAAACTTATAAGATTCAGAAAGTTAAAAGACTCAAGAGGCCCCTCCTCAAAATTATTTAAGCAGGAAGAAGTTGCTGGAAAAACAGACTGTTCAGTGGAGGTACCTTCATAATAGGCAGGTAGCTTGGGGATACAGCTTTCATGAAACAATGCCCACACTAATATGATGTTTCCTGTGATGCAGCTGCCTTTGAGTAACCACAGACCTGTAAGTGACCACTCACTTACTTTCCTGTAGGTAAGCCCATTGAACTCACTGGTTCACCAAGGCAGACCTGAGTTGGAATTGTTTCTTTGTTCTATCATTAGCATCCTATCTAGGGTAAACAGTATTTGTTCACATCTGCCCAGGAAAAGATGCACAATAATCTTGGTTGTTTTCCATTTAATTATTTTATCAAGTATTGAAAATAGGGCATTAAAAACTGACTAATATTATTGAAATGGCTCTTCTCCCTTCAATTCTATAAATTTTTGTTTCATGAATCTGGGAATTTTGTTGTTAGATATATATATATATATATATATATATATATATATATATATATATATATATATATATACCATTTTATCATTCTGAGCAATTGATACTCTATAAAATACTGCTCATTTCTTAAATTTTACTTTGTCTTGTATCAGTATGGCCTTTCTGGTTCTCTTCTGTTATTTTTGCAGGTTGTATCTTTTTTTAAATTCCACGTTGTTTACTTTCAATCTATTGTTTCTTAAAGCATATGTAGTATGTGACCAGCAATCTTATTATTCAAGATTTGCACAAGATTACTTTGGACACACTAATTTGATTTTCTAAACATCAGATTCTTCACCTTAGGAGGTGAGGATGAAAATGCACAGGAAAATGATCCTAAGATTCAATGAGATAAGGTTCCTCAGGCTATCATGCCAGCAGCAGTAATGCACATCTGCAAGTCATGACCCACATTGTTCTCAATGATTGCTACCACCACAGAAGACAAGAAACATTGGGCTGGAGAGATGGTTCAGCGGTTAAGGCACTCGCCTCCAGTGCCTAAGGCCCCGATTCAATTCCCCAGGACCCACATAAGCCAGACACACAAGGTGGTGGCCCTGGTGCGCGCTCTCTCTCTCTCTCTCTCTCTCTCTCTCTCTCTCTCTCTCTGCTTGAAAAATGAATAAATAAAATATTTAAAAAAAAAGAAACAGTGACTGAGATACATCCTTACCTTTTCAGATAAATACTGCTCATAGATTCCAACTGCAGCTGCTCTTAAGAGACCTTTGGTCTGGTTAGTCTGGTGTTTTCCATCTCTTTGATGACTTGCTAAAACTTCTAGCTGCTGTTGGGCTGTAACCCGGTATCCTTCCACTGTCATCCAGAAAAAAAGATGTGCTTGACCTCCAGTTTGCTGCATGTAATCTACCAAACAAAACCCAGTACAAAGAAGCTATTAATGCCACACAATTTAAAGTCCATGTCGCTGTATGACAGAATTAGTTTCAATTATTTAAAATTCCCCATTTAAAAAAAATGTTTAATAAATTCCTGAGGTTTAAAAAAACTTGTAGATTGTCTCCCCCAGGCCCAGGCTCCTTCATTGCACAATTTCTCCTTTCTTGGTTTGCTGTTCTCTCCCAGTAGGAACTGTATTCAGCCTATTCATGGCCGCAGACTATGTTTCATGACAATGGTCTGTTTACTCCAGTTATCGCCGATCAGCTTCCCCTGGCAGCTTGTGCAGGGCCCTCCAGCCCTTCACTAATTGCCATCTGGGGGTTGCTTACCATTCCAGACCTCGCTGGGACTCTCGATGAAGATCGATGGCATTCTGTGGAAATGGGGATTTAGGGCAATATGCACCAGATCCCATACTCTTGGGCTCCCAAGAAAAGATGCACTATGCGAACGTCTGACAGGGAGGCTACTAAAAATAGAAACTAGGTAATCCAGAATGGTGTATATTTGTTAACCTATACTGTTCTCACTCTCCGATGGAGATTGTGTTTGTATTTTTCAGGATATAGCGAGTGAGCTGTGGCCCATATAACCCTACCATCTGAGAGCAGGCAAAAAGCTGAGATCATGGCAAGAGATGAGCCACCACAGTCATATTGTGGAGGATCCATATGGAACCCTGCAGAGAAGGACAGGATGAACAAGGGACCCATAGCCACAGCCATTCAACCAACTCAGGATAAGCTAAATGTGTTTGTGTTTTTCAGGATGCAACGAGAGAGCTGTGGCCCATCTAACCCTAACAACCAACCGTAGGCCGATGGCTGAGATCCTGGCAAGAGAGGAGCCACCACAGTCATATCGTGGAGGATCCATAGGGAACCCAGCAGACGACAGATGAATAAGGGACTTATAACCACAGCCATTCAATCAACACAGGATAGGCCAATGAGGCAGAAACCAAGGATTTTCGACACAAGGAACCCTAAACTCGCAACATTAAAGCAGCCTTAATACTCACCCACCATGACTCAGGGAACTGAGCGGAAGAGGGGGCGGAAAGATTGTGAGACCCGTGGTGGGGGAGACTGTCCAGAGGCATGGCACCCATCAGTAACAACATACTTGGGCCAGGAAGACCGGGCTGAGTACTAGGATATACAGAATCCCTTGCCACAAGGACTAATACAGACAGCCCACGGAGGAGGATATCCAACTGATCAGGGATGGGGAGGGGGGGAATTGAGGAATTCAGGATAACAACTCATTGTTTGCCCACTAAATAATGTAACTCATTATGGACAATAAATATATATTTTTTAAAAATCTTAAAAAATAAAATAAAAACTTAATAAGCTTATTAATAAAAGCCATGCCATGTAGGAAACATGTTTTCTCAATTGGTTGTTATTGTTGTTTCTGAGAAAGATCTACTATGCAACACAGGCTGGTCTGAAACTCAAAATTCTCCTGCCCAATCTTTCTGAATGCTGTGAATGTAAGACTTCTTTACCATGTACAGTGTAAGACATTTTAAATGTAATCTTTGATGAAAAAAATCTAGTGAATATGCTATGTAAGACTTTTGCAAAAGTAAACTACTTTACCAACCTTCTACGTTTATTTTGAGTAAATATTATTTATAAGCTAAATTTTCTAGCTATAGTAAGATTATCAAAACAACAAATCACACATTTCTATTTTTTATAATATAAGAAGATTCAAAGATTTAGGCTGAAAATGTCCTCCAGCAATTTTATTATAATATCAACAAAACAATGTATGAGTAATAATAAAATGGCATAAAAACAAAGTCCCTCATTTTTATATGAATAAAAATGACTTAAGTAGATTATATACATCATGTGTTCCCAATAAAGTACACTTATTTTTTTTTTGTTTGTTTCTTTTGAGACATGGACAAATACAGCTCAGGCTGGCCTAAACTGGCTATGTACCTGAGAATAATCTTAAACTACTTCTGCTTCCTCCTCCCAGGTGCTAGGCCAAGAAAGAACTATTTCTCAAAAATTTAAATTCATATTAGAACCATCTGTAATTTTAAAAGTAGTTCAGCAGACTTCATTAGGTATAAAAAGTATTTCCTTCAAAACCAATAAATATATATCTCCATAGTTTTAAAAGAAAAACAAAGATCTCAAAGAATATAAGGTTAGGTCAAATTTAGCAATGAAAGTATGCATTAATATCAATCCAAAATTTAATAATACTTGAAATTACTAAATGTTCAAGGAAGATATTAAAGAGTTAGAAGCTACCTCCACACACGATATATGAGATGTAAATTTAGCTCTCAGGAGACTGTTGAAAAATTCCAGGGTAAAGGCCTGGGAGGTTAAACTGACTAGAATGTAAAATGAGACAGTCACTGTAAAGAACAGCATAGTGGTTCTTCAAAACACTAATAGTAAAATTGCAACATGAATCAGTAATTCGATTTCTTAGCATACATACAAAAGGACTAAAAAAAGATTTTCAAAGAGCTACTTATATACCTGTATTCATTGTATCATTATTCACACTAACTAAAACATGGAAGCAATCCCCAAAATTCCCTTGACAGATATCCAAAGTATGTGTGTGTGCGTGTGTCTGTGTATGTGTATATGTGTCTGTGTTTATGGATGTAACAGATTTAGAAAGGAAGGAAATTATGGCTTGTGCTATAACACAGATGAATCCTGAGAATACCATGTCAGATAAGCTAGGCACTTTAAGGAATACAGAATATTGGTTTTACAAGATAAAAAAATGATGCAGATATGGAGAATTGTACCTTGACAACATATTTAATATTACGAACATGTACACCTGAAAGATTGCCTTTTGAAACTTTACATGACTTATATTTTCCCGTAAGTTAAAAAATAAAAAAATTTCAATGGCTATATTATTGAAGTAAAGTTTTACTTACCCATAAAAAATTGTAGTGCAACGTTATCTACCAGAATGCTGTCCAGGGGGACTGTGCAAAGCTTCCCAAAGTTTGCTGCCAGTTTCACAGTATTAATTTCCTATGGAAAAAAGTGAGTGCAGTTCAGCATTTAATTCAATCAATCATTAGGGAGAGAATCTTTATATAAACATGGGAAAAACCCAACATTAAATCCAAATGTGATAAAAAGAAAGATGTATCCATCTTATGTGTGTAGATTCCCAATAAAATATTCTGGAGAGTGAATCTAAATTTTACTTAAGTAGCTAGTATATAAGAAAATATGATAAACATCTATAAGTAAATCAGTATATTTTCAAGTATTCTCTAGATCTAGGTATTCCAAATGAAGATGAACTTCAAAGGCTAAGTGGGAAAGGATATGTAAAATGCTCAATATGTATTTCCAAGAATAAGAAAGCCCCAATACTTCTAACTTGGTCAACATCTACCTACTAGGACAATAAATGAACAAAACCTTTCCTAAAGGGCAATTTTGCTCAAAACAGAGTGAAACCTATTTTATTGTTATGGAAACTGTATTTCTTTTCAAACTATGTCAACAGTGAACTGTATATTCTAAGCGACAAGCATCCTAACGACCTATACACCTGAGGGTGGAGAGGAAGGTGCCGGATTCAAGGAGCCTGTATGGGTTAGGCATTGCCCTGATTACACTGCACATACTACTTCCTGCAAGCAGCACAGCAAACCTACTGGACAGAAACCACCAATCCAAACAGCATTGACAGACAAAGCACATAAACAGGCTTAAGTCAATTTACAAATGCCATTATGTTGCCACTAAAACCTAGGATATCTCTGTGGAAGAGTGTCTGTCCCAGAATTCACACTGCACAGGCTTCTGTTTTAAGACAGTAGAAATCAGACAACTTGCCTTATTAAATAGGTTCATGCTAAACCAAGCTTAAGGTACTGTGTAGGAGGAGAAGGGAGAGAACTTAAAAAAAAAAGTCAAAAACTGTGGTTAAGCTTTGTTGTCAACTTGACCTTTCAAGTAATCTTGGGTGGGTCTCTGAGGATGTTTACAGGAAGGCAGCCTCTCAGCAAGGGGCAAGATGTAAGGAAGCTAGAACTAAACATCCTTTCCTATGTGGGCAGTGCAGGAAGGAAATTCCAGAGACTCAGAAAGCCATTAAGTCTGGGATAGGGTTGCAAGACCCCACCCTAACCCTATATAAAGGAGAAGAAATTCTTTTTGGCTCTCCTGCCTGTTTGCTGTTCTGTGTGTGGTGTTGATGATGGGTTTCTCTCTCTGCTTGGACCTGTGAAAGAGGGCCAGCCTCTTTCACTGTTACAGAACTTCCCCTTACTCTGTAGTTTCAATAAATACTTTCCTCCCCCAAATTGTGCCTGGTTTGAAGATTCATCCCAGTGGTGTGTGGCTGACTGCAACAAAAACCAATTCTGTCATTAGTGTTTCAGTTCACAAAAATGCTGAATCACAGGTTAGAGGGTTTGTTATGTGCATGGCAACCTAGTGCAGAAAATTATTTCCACTAAATTTACCATCTTTAAATTTCATTACTTATTTCTCCTGTCCTGTAGCTACTCTGCAGACAGGCATTCACTGTAGTCGTCTTTGTATATATAAAAGGATGTAGGGCCTTCTAACATTTTAAGATAAGTAATGGAGTTATAAAACATTGTGGAAAGAATGCAAGAGCCAAGCTGGGGGTATTGGCACATGCCTTTAATCCTAGTACTCAAGAAGGCTGAGGTAGGAGGATTGCTTTGAGTTCAAGGCCAGCCTGAGTCACAGAGTTTCATGCCAACCTGGGCTAGAGTGAGAAGCTGCTTCAAAGCAGCAGCAGCAGCAGCAATCACCACCACCACCAAAGGATGGGGAACAGTGCTTTGGAACAGCATCTTCTGGGCATGAAGTGGCCATTGCATTCATTACCTCACAGTGGCTGTCATTACTTGCTCAATGTTGGATCCACGTTGTCATCAATGATAAAGAAGGGCAAAACTAAATTTTAAGACATTAAAATAGAAGAGGGCTTGTTGAAAGAGAAAGGGGTTCAGTGGAAGTGGAATGGAGATCAAAATGAAGTAACAGGAAGGGATTACCTCAAAATATATTATGTACATGGAAGAAAATTGTCAATAGCCATTTTAAAAAAACCTTTCTGGCTGTGGGGACTTAGGGTTCACTTCCAAAATGATAACCTTAAGCCGGGCGTGGCGGCGCATGCCTTTAATTCCAGCACTCAGGAGGCAGAGGTAGGAGGATTGCTGTGAGTTTGAGGCCACCCTAAACTACATAGTGAATTTCAGGTCAGCCTGGGCTAGAGAGAGACCCTACCTCGAAGAAAACCAAAAAGATAACTTTATATAACTTGAGCTAACAAAAATGTAAAGTTTGATATTTAAAATAGAATTGACAGGCTTCAAAACAAAATATGTAAAATTTAAAAGGATCCAATATTAAAAAGTATCTTGGCACCAGGCATGATGGTGCATGCCTTTAATCCCAACACTTGGGAGGCATAAGTAGAAGGATCTACGTGAGTTCAAGGCCACCCTGAGATTACATAGTGAACCGTCCCCTACAAAAAAAAATTTTGGTGAATACACTTTAAATGAAGAAATTTTACAATTTACATAAAATAACTAGTTTTTAAAAAATCACAATGAAACTGTATCATTCTACTGACTTCCACCAGAATATATCCTCTAACACATACAAATGACAATGTGAGCCCATTTTAAACATCAAGCTTTATCGTTTAAATACTTATGTTTCAAGTAAATGTAATTAATTGACCCAACTAAACTCAAGATCCTTAAAAAAAATTCTTCTATGCCTGAAGAAATCTAAACATATTACAAAAGTATAAAGGTGACTATGCTGAAAACTAGACACTAAAAAATGCTTTCTTCTGCTTTAAACCACCAAATATCTGCTCTCCCTTATAGTAAAAACTCCTTCTAAGAACTATTTGTCACTCTTTCTAAATCAGCCTGTCCTATCATCTTCTGGCCAAGCAGCAATGGGCTTCTTTCCAGTTGTCTCCCCAAGCTGCTCTCACGGCAGCCCCAGCAATCCCCATGGGGCAAGCCAAATCAATTATCATCCTCTTACCATGCTGAGACCCATGACTTCTCCCTTCTCTCGGCACTTTGTAGACATGGCTTCTTGGACATAGCACCCCTAAGGTTTCCTTCAATTTAATTAGCCACTTTGAATTCTTTCCTTATCTTAAACTACATTCACTGAAATGTAATGCTTAGGGGAAAGTTATTTATGGTTTTATTGATACTCTCAGATAACTTCATCCACTGCTTCACTGTAAACAGCAAGTATCTCTATCTGTTAACTCTCCCTTGAACTGAAGATTACAATTAGCAAGTCTATTTGAATGACAAAAGAGATATAATAAATTAAATATCCAAAACTTGATGCTCTATCAAACCTCTTCCTTTATTTTACATTTCTATAAATAGCAACTCCATTCATAAAGTTGTCTCGAAGCATCCGTGAGTCCTGGTTTTCTTTTTTACCCCATATGTTGTGAATTATCCAACCCAGTGAGTATTCATTATGTACTTGATCCTCATCACCTCATTGTACACCTCTGTAAACAGTCTCAGTTTCTACCCTAATGCTCACCATACTTCACAGAATAATCACTAACTCATAAGTTAGAGCATACCACCTGCCACAGCCAATCTCCAACTGATTCACACCAAGATGAGACTTAAATAAATCATCCTTATTGCCAGTAAATAGTAAGTTATCTATACCTCAGGTTCATATGGCTCATTCCCAGTACAACCCCTTATTTACTCACCAAGCTATACTGACCTCCAGTATATTACAAGGACACTGCTACCTCAAAGCACTTAAACTAGCTTTCATGTCAGTCTAGAAGATTCTTGAAAGGCAAAAACCAAGAAAAATAAAGATCCAAAAAAAAAAAAAGAAAGAAAAGAAAAATAAAGATCCACAGTACTCTCATTGTTTGGATTTCTCTATGCTCAAAGTCACCGAATCTTTCAGCACCTGAAGCATTTTCAGATATTATTTATACGCTACTTGGTTTTAATTATTTTATAATAGCTATTATTAACCTGATATCAGAGATTAATTTGCTTATTGTTTATTTTCTGATTTTGCAACTAAAATATATGCTCCATAAAGCCATTAAAAAGTTGGCCCATTTGGTCTACTTAAAATGATGTCTAATTTAAAAATTTCAACAAATGATAAATATTTAATAAATAGTAAGCAAATCAAGAAATACCTCCTTTTTTAGTGTTTTTTTTTTCCCACTAGGTAGCATATGTTATATACAATGTTCTAACTGATTTTGTGCTTCTGATATAATTCTGCATTAAACTCCTTGCTTCCGAATCATAAGCAGGAAATCATTTGGTACTGTGAAGGACAGACAAGCTCCCATCCATAGCTTCTCTCAGGACACCAAGTTTTATTGTCAGTAGTAGTTCTGGCAAGCCCACACCCAAGCAGCAAGAGAGCATCAGTACTTTCCTTGCTCTATCATTTCTAGTCACCTTCATTTGGCCTACATAGATCTTTTTGTTAATGTCAAACTTGAGGGCTAGCAGTAGACCGAAATAATGTGTTGCAGCAAAATTTTTCAGGACAATTTTCATGTTACCCTGTGGTGATTCATGTATATGTACTACACAGAGTGTGTCATCCTCTCTGTGGGCATAAGCAATCTGATAAATGAAGTGTTGGTCTTTCATAGTGACTATCAGCCTATATTTGAGCATACATATTGTTTTTGCTGTGGTTCACAGAGTATTTCCAAGCAGTCATGGGTTTGATCTTCTTTATCTTCCAAATTTCAACTGATATCTCTTAAAAGTAGGCCTTAGGCTGGGAAGATGGCTCAGCAGATAAAGCACTTGCTCCAAAGCTTAATGGGCCAGGACTCTCCAGAGCTCATGGAAAGTCAAATGCATAAAGTAGCACATATGCCAAGAACTCATATTCAGGGCAAGAGTCTGGTGTATCCATTCTCTCCCCCTCTCTTTCCCTATCTCTTTCTGTTGAACAAACAAGCAAGCAAGCAAGCAAACAAATAAATATTTTAAAAGTAGGCTCTTTTCTTGACAACATTTACAAACCCCACCCACATTTAAAGTTCAACACAGACTTGCAGGTCCAGCAGCCTTCAGGAGGGAAAAGCTCAAACCGTGCTTTAATTTCCTTGACTTTCTTCAGCAAATATATTTATCACATTACATTGTATAAAAGTCTTGCTTAATCGTGTTATAGAATGCTACACTGATTTATGTCCTCCTATGTTTTGTCGTAGAGTAGGTATTTTAATCACTATGAAGTATTGACAGCTAAACAATAATTCAAAAGTACTTTATACTTACTTTGCCTGACTGCAAACGCTGTATTCTTGAATCACATACTTTCTTTACAAATAGTAAACTATTTATTTGATTTTTGATAGTATTGATATCTAAAAAAAGAATCAAATTCATTATTAGCTAGAAAGTGGTTACAGTATTTCAGAAATGCTTAACATATACTTACCATAATATAATAAAATAACCAATCAATGGAACAACTTTTTCTCAAATAAAAAAAGACAATCTGAAATTGTGTACTGAAATTTACTCAATTAAAATAAAATCATAGCCGGGCGTGGTGGTGCACGCCTTTAATCCCAGCACTCGGGAGGCAGAGGTAGGAGGATCACTGTGAGTTCAAGGCTACCCTGAGATTACATAGTGAATTCCAGGTTAGCCTGGGCTAGAGCGAGACCCTACTTCGAAACCTCCCCCCCCCAAAAAAATAAATGAAAAATAAAAATAAAATAAAATCATGCCTATTATCTGCATCTTAGGGACAGGAACAATAATCACAGCCTTACATTCAAAAAAGTAATACTTTTCCTTTAAGTTTGTGTTAACACAATAAGGAAGACTTATTCCCAGTATAAACAAATAAAAACATCCATCAGTAAACCGGGCATGGTGGCACAGGCCTTTAATCCCAGCACTCAGGAGGCAGAGGTGGGTGGATTGCCGTGAGTTCGAGGCCAGCCTGAGACTACAGAGTGAATTCCAGGTCAGCCTGGGCTAGAGCAAGACCCTACCTCAAAAAAAAAAAAAAAAAATCCATCAGGTTGTAGTTATCTTCTCATTGCTGAGACAAAGCACCCAACCAGAAGCAGCTTCTGGGTGGAAGCTATTTCTTTTGGCTTACAGTCTCCAGGGAAATTTTCATGATGGCAGGAAAAAGATGGTAGAGCAGAGAATGGACATCACCTTCTGGCCAACATCAGGTGAACAACAGCAGGAGAGTAAGATGAACTCCAGCAAAAGGGAGGTGGCTATAACACCCCTCAACCCACACCCGACAACACACCTCCAGCAAGACTCTACCTTCCAAATTGTCAGCTGGGACCCAAGCACTCAAAACCTATGAGTTTACAGGGGATAACTAATCAAATCATCATACACCATTTAGGTAAAATGTTTTTAAAGATACAATAATCCTTTTAAAAAATTCTTTAATTGAAGTAAATTACTTACCATCACCCGCTGTATCTAAGGATCTAAGATACTGTAATTCTTCTGCTGCCTTATCTCTGACTGCTTCTAGCTCTCCAATATTGTCACTTAATTTAATAATGTTCATAAAGGCCTCATAGTTGCAATTTGAATCACGGATCTGAAAATAATGTTTAAAAAAACAGGTAAACAGTAGAGTATTAATTAAAAAATTGAGGCTGGAGAGGCAGTTCACTTAGTAAAGTGACTGCTACATAAGCACCATGTAAAAGCACAGATGCACAAAGTAACACATATGGCACAGTAGCATGTACCTGTAATCTCAGAAATGAGGAAGTAAAAACAGGAGTACCCCTGGGGCTTGCTGGTAATCTAGTCCAGCTAAATAGTAAGCTCCAGGTTTAGGAAGAGACTCTGATATGAACATTAGGTGGAGAATGATTAAAGAAGACATCCAATGCCAAACTGTCCTCCACATACATGCTCAGACAAAACAAATACACAAACGCATACATAACAAATACATACATGCAAAAGAAAAGAGTTTTAAAAAGTAACTAGCTTCCATATGGCAGCACGTGTAGTGCTGGAAGGCATTGCATGAGCTACCAGGGGAAATTGGTCAGTAATATTTGGACAAATCAGAGGCCACTAATATACAACACTGAGTGATGTCATGAGAATGCTGAGGACACTGCTATATGGAAGAGACCAGCAAGTCAAGAAGTCCTCATCTGTGCAATAGTGACACTAAACCTAGATGGTAATCAATTGCTTACTGATTGGCTAAGAGAGCTGCTCAGTGGCAAGAAACCCTTAACTCGAACTGGGATCCATGACAAAATCTTATAAGGACCAAGAACTCAGGTTCCAAGGGGAAATCCCCACTACCAGAGATCTACAGAGAGGCTACACTCATTAGAAACTTGCTAAATCAACAATGTTTGTCTCATTTAACCTATACTGATTTCACTCTCCAATGAAGATTCTGTTTTTCAGAAGGCACGGTGAACAATGGACAACCCAATTCCACCAACAAAACATGGGATGATGGCTGACATCCAGGCAGGAGATGAACCACCCCTAAGCTATCATATAGGGCCCTAATGAAACCTATGAGAAAGTGGCAAGATAAAAAAGGAGATCGACCACCCCAACAAGTCAGATAACCTACAAAAGATCAATGGAGACAGACACCCAATACAATACAATCCAAAGTAGAAGTCCAGAGACTCTTAAGATAGATCTCAACAATAAAGTAGACTTAAAACTCACCCATCACGACTCAAGGAACTGAGCAGAAGAGAGTGCAGAAAGATTGTAAGGCATGGTGGGGGAGAATATCCAGAGTTACTGCCTCCTCAGCAACAACACACAAAGAAAAAAAAACTGGCTACCTCTTGTACAATTCATACCCCCTACCCCAAGGACTGATTCAGTAAGCCCACTGAGGAGGGCCCCCAGCGGGTTGGGGATAGGGAAAACAAAAATAGGGGTACCATCACAATATTTGCTCATATAATGAATCTAATTATTGACAATAAAAATGCTAAAAAAAAATTTCAGTGCCAGACATGGATTGGGCACCATTTACAATATACCCTGTGCAGATAATAAAAAGAAAGGGCTATGTACTCACGACAGTTGCATTCTGGGGTGGAGGATACTAGAATTTTTAAATGGACACGTGATAATCTACAACCTGAAATGTAACAGAATGCTCTGTGCTGCTATATAAAAACATAATGAAGGTGCCAAGGACAGGAAAAACAACAGGTAAAACATGGCAGGTAATAGAATAGGCTATGGTAAGAAAACTCCTGGTGGGTGTTCTTTATAATGTGTTTTGTGGTACAAAAGGTTTTGTACAAACAGTGCCAAATGAACTGAGGGACAAATCAGATATGGGTGTGAAAGGAAGAAAACTAAGAACTACAGCAAAATTTATGGCCTTGAACTACACAATAATGGATTACCATTAAACAAACTGAAGAAAATGGTCAGAAGAAAAGTCAGATCATCAGGAGCTCAGTTTGGCCATTAACCCCCCACAGAAAGACATTAGACATGTTTTAAATATGATTAAATTTGATTTTGTCTTAACTTATGAGGGATCTAGTGTCAAATGCCACTCGCTAACACTGCCCCAAATATTATCTTTCAAAGGACAATTACACTACTGCAATTTAAATAAAATGTTTTTGTCTGCCTTAGTGGTGCATGCCTTTAATCCCAACATTCTAGAGCCATTCTAGGTAGGAGGATCACCATAAGTTCAAGGCCACTTGAGACTACTTAGTGAAGTCCAGATCAGCCTGGGCTAGAGCAAAACTCTATCTTGAAAAAAAAATAATAATAATAAAAAAAGAGCCGGGCGTGGTGGCCCACGCCTTTAATCCCAGCACTTGGGAGGCAAAGGTAGGAGGATTGCCCTGAGTTCAAGGCCACCCTGAGACTGAATTTCAGGTCAGCCTGGACTAGAGTGAGACCCTACCTCGAAAAACCAAAAGAGAGAGAGAGAGAGAGAGAGAGAGGAAAAGAAAAAGAATCTATTAAAAATTAACCCTCTGAGTGTACATTTTTGTATGCATTCCTCCTGTTTGTCTTGTACTATAGGTACACACATACATACATATACAGCATTTAAAATAAGGCATAATTAATTATTCTGCCTTTGTGCATTTGTGTTCCCTAATCTTCTATATTAGAAATTCTCTCAATATAATATCTTCAGACCTTGAATACAGTGTAGGGAAATGGTTAAGAGGCTGAAGCAGGAAGATCATGAGTTTGAATGACAACCAGTCTCGAGAAGAGGGAGAGGGAGAGGGAGAGGGAGAGGGAGAGGAGAGGAGAGAAGAGAGGAGTGGTGTGATCTTAGGCAAGTTACTAAACATCTTTCTGCCAAACTTTCCTCTTAAGTGGAGAAAAAAATACTTAACCTAAGTGGTTTCTTAATAGTAAGTTAATGCATTTAAACTTGTTAAATATTGTTACATATATGAAGTATTTAATAAATGCTACCACTAAGAGTATTTTGTTACTGAATTCTACTTCTACCAAGTTGAATTGCTTCAACTTTCAAATAAAAATAAATAATTAAATACGAAAGTCAAGAGTCAGAAAGGACTAGGCAGAAATATAGCTTCCCTATCACTAGCATATGGACAACAGTTAAGACCACAAAACTGGGCAGGAATCAGCAAGAGAATGAGTACAGACTGATCAAAGAAGAGATCACAAAACAGACACCTAGAATAGGAAAACACAAAAGACTGAGAAAGGCCAAAAATCAAATATGCTGCTCTAAACATCCACGCGACTGTTTTAAGATGGAAAATGGTGGAAGTGTAAAAGATTTATTCCACTCAGGAGTACAGAAAAAAAAAGGGAAAAAAAAAGCCAGGTGTGGTGGTGCACACCTTTAATCCCAGCACTCAGGAGGCAGAGGTAGGAGGATTGCCCTGAGTTCAAGGCCACCCTGAGACTACATAGTGAATTCCAGGTCAGTCTGGACTAGAGCAAGACCCTACCTCCAAAAACCAAAAAAAAAAAAAAAAAAAAGGAAAAAAAATACAAAAAGGCCAGAAGCCAAAGTAAGGACACAAGCAAGATTAGTGCTCCTGAATTAAAAGTTGATTAATGAGTTAATAACAGGAATGGAATAAAAACATATACTAGATTCAGCCAGGGCTGTGTTACCACCAGCAAATGACTAAAATGCCATTTGTCAGACTAATCAGTGTGCCTGGTATTTAGATTGAGCATTTTAATCACTGTTGTGGTCAGCTTCTTAGTTGCTGCGCAGAAAGAACCCAAACAAAAGTGGCTCGTAGAGGAATGGGTTTATTTGGCTTATGGACTCGAGGGGAGACTCCATTCTGGCAGGGAAAATGATGGCATGAGCAGAAGGCTGGACATCACCTCTGCCACAGCACTGCAAACAGCGTCAGGAAGGTATGCCAAATACTAGCAAGGGGAAGCTGGCTTATAACCCCATAAGCCCGCCCCCAACAACACAGCTTCATGGAGGTTGTAAAACCCAAACTGCCATCAGCTGAGGATCGATCTATCAGAACACATTCAATTGTTTGTGGGGGACACCTGTATCGGTGTCCCCCACAAACTACCCAATCTCTGGGTTAAAACTCTTAGTTTTGACTCACCTACATCAGGACAAAGGGATAGAAGATACTAAATAAGTAAATAAAGCTACGGCTAAAGACTGAATCAATCATAGGTCAAGAAAAGCCAAAGGACTCCATAGAGCTGAACATGAGAATCCTGGAGGCAGAATGCCCAGACAGGACATGGAATTTCTAGACCTTTTTCTCTTCTACCTCATCCTATGTATCTTTTCCATCTGTATCCACTAATATCCCATATAAGCAAACACAAGTATTTCCCTGAATTGTATGAGCTGTTCCAGCAAACTAATTGTAAAGAAGGAGGGCTCTGTGGGTCTTTACAGTTGGCCATTCAGAAGTTCCAAAAGCCCAAGCACTGAAGTTGTATTGGCATGGTGGAGAGTTTTCCTGGACTAAACCTTCAACCTGTGGATCTGACTGTATTTCAAGGTAAATGGTGTCAGAATTGGACTAAATTCATGGATACCCAGGAATGTGGGAAAATATCAATGGTGTTGGGTCTAATAAATGTTGTGTGTGGTGAGAATGTGGTAGGGGAAATTGGGGGTTTCCTCCTATATCCTTACAGTGCTGCCTTTGTTTACATGTGTTCAAATCATTTCTAATTTCCCTGTGGTTTGTTTTGGATGTTGGTTCTTATAAAAATTGTGTTAATTTCCACGCATCTATGAACTTTTCAGTTCTCCATTTTGTCCTGATTTCTAGTTTCCTTTCTTTGTGACTTGAAAATATACCCTGTATTTCTTTCTGGTAGTTGGTGCCTCTTCCCCTCTCTTACTATCTTTGTATATAGTTAACTATTTTCTCAAAACACCTTGATTCTTATTTCCTTTTATGCATCTTCTATGAGTATTTTTCTTTGTGGTTACCATGGGTCTTACATGAGATATCTTACAATTATAAAACTATTTTAAACTAATAACCACAATCACATAGGAAAACTATAATCAATCTACACTCAACACATTTTATATTGAGGTCAAACGTTAATCTCTCATCATTTATATGTATTAATGTAGCTGGATAGTTACGTGTTATGTTCCTTTAAGTTCTATGACTAGATGAAAGCACTTTATGCTGTCATTATGGTTTTACCAATTCATGTATTTCTATATATTTGCCTTTATTAAAAATTGTAGAGGAGCTGGCGTGGTGGTGCACGCCTGTAATCCCAGCACTCCAGAGGCAGAGGTAGGATTGCCGAGAGTTCCAGGCCACCCTAAGACTACATAGTGAATTCCAGGTTGGCCTGGACTAGAGCGAGACCCTACCTCAAAAAATAAAAAATGTAGGGGTTCTATGGTAATCCCGCATGAGGACTAAGAAACTGGGCTCCAAGGGAAAACTCCCACTAACTAGAGTTCTACAGAGAGGAGATACCCATTAGAATCTTGACAAATTAACTGATTTTACTATCTGTTGGAGATTCTGATTATATGTTTCAGAAGCCAGCGAGAGCCATGGACAACCCATTCCCACCAACAGGACTAAAGATGTTGCCTGTCACCCAGGCAGGAGAGTAAACATCCCTACCTTATGATATAGAGCCCAAACAAAACTTTTGAGGAATTGGCAAGATGAACAAGAGACCTACCTCCACAGCAAGTCAGATAACCTGTGAAAGGATAATGGAGACACACACTGGGGATACCCAATCCAAAGCAGAAACCCAGAGACTCTTAAGACTTCAATAGTAAAGCTGACCTAAGACTTACCCACCATGACTCAGGGATCTGAGTGAAAGAAGGGGCAGAAAGAACCTTGGTGGGAGAGAAAATAACTAACTCTCATACAATCCATAATCTCCTATCCCATGAATGGGTCCAGCACTAGCCCACTGAGGAGGGCCCCCAGCTGGGTTGGGGCAGAGAGATGGGAAATGGGGGTGTCACCACAGGACTTGCTCATACAGTGTATCTACTTATTGAAAATAAATATGAAAAAAACTGTATTTTTATAAACATGCATGCTGTTCTATAGTCAGTCATCCCTTCATTAATGGACTCTTGTTAGCAATTCTGTTAAGGCACATCTAGTATTGATGGACTCCTTTGCTTTTATTTACCTGTCTTTCATTTATGAATGGCAAGATGGCTAACTCCAGCAGCCTTTGGCAGAAGTGTTATTTCTATCAGCACTTTGAATATAATTCATTTCATGCCTATCTGTAATGTTTCTGCTGACAACTTTGCTAACACTCATGACATGCTCCCTAGTAAGTTACTTTTAATTTGCTTCTTTCAAGATTCTGTCATTAACTTTGACCATTTGATCTTAATCTCTCTCTGGGTGGTCCTCTTGGAATTCATCCTATGTAGAATTCTTGAATTTTGATGTCCATTTCCTTCTACAGAAATGAGAATTACTTTTTAACCAATTATTTCCTCTAATATACTCTATGTTCATTTTCTTAACATTCATTTTGGGGAATCTCACAATGAATATATTGGTTTCTGGTATTTATAAATCTCTTAATCTTGCTTCAGTTTTCTGTTATCACTCCTTTCATCAATAATTTCAATGTGTTGTACACAAGTGTACCAATTCAAGCTTTTGCTTAACTAAGTACACTGATGATCTCATCAGTGAATTTTTAAAACTATTACTGAATTGTAGAGCTTCAGAATTTGTTCTCTCTCTCTCTCTCTCTCTCTCTCTCTCTCTCTCTCTCTCTCTCTCTCTCTCATTTCTTGTTGATTTTCCCTTTTTTTATCCCTGCATAGTTTTTTTTAATTTACTTTCATGAGCTTCTATCTGTACTGAGCATCTTTAGGCTGCATATTTTGACTTCTTTGCAAATGACCCACACATCTCTGTCTCTGAATGTTTGCTTTCTTAATATGCCTCATATCTTGTAGCTTTTGATGCACAACCACCTCTTCTATACTTCAGGGTATATCCATCCAGGAGAAGACCTTACCAGCACACTTCGGGGAATCTTTCAAAAGTTCTATGGTTACATTTTCTCAGTGCGTCTATGTATATAATCTTTCTGTAATTTCTAAGGTTTCTTTTTCAGGAGTTTATAAGTCTATCTAATGTCTATTCTATGATATTACAGCAAACTGTTGATTTCTGGTATTCTTTAGTAGTAGTGTCTACAGCTATGAAAGGAATACTACTTTCAATAGTGCTCCAATTAAAATGGGAGAAATTAGTGCTTCAGGAACCTATCTGAAATCCCCAAGTATTCTCTTCCCTTTTCATGGAACATCAAGAAATAGCAATTAGGGGAGGGGTGGAATTTGGGGAATTTGGGATAACAACTCATGGTTTGCCCACTAAATAATGTAACTCATTATGGACAATAAATTTATATTTAAATTTAAAAAAAAAGAAATAGCAATTAATGCCAGTCCCAGTGAGTTCTGCCAATTTCCACCTGAAATATTTTAAGTCTTTAGGCCCAACTCCAAGGTGCTGGCCTCTTTTTTAGATTCCATGGGCCCCAGCATCCAAAGAATGCTTGCTCCCTTTCAAGGATTGCATATTAAGAGACTTTGGGCATCCTCATGAAAAGTTGGAAGACTTTTCTCATTGCAGCAAAAAAAAAAGAGTGACAAAAATAAGGAAGGAATGTTAATCTGGCTCACAATAGGAGAGTACAGTTCACCATGGTGGGGACTGTCCTTGACAGAAGCTGAGGCAGCTGGTTACATTGTATCCAAAGTCAGGAAAGAGAGATGAATGTTGAAGTCCAATTTGCATTCTTTTTATTCAATCTGGGACCCCATGGTTAGGGTGGGTAATCCCAGTTTAATTAACCTAATCTAGAAACTCCTTGACAGACACACTCATAGGTTTGTCTCTAGATTCATTCAAGTTGATAAAGGATTACCCATCAGAATTCATGTGGTCCGTTTGTGTTTTTCCCTGCCAGAAGAGAAGATGTAAGCTGGGGTTTCCTTCTGATCACCAGTTGTTCCGGCCCAGGGGATGGGCTACACAGTGGAAATGAAAAAACTTTTCCTTTGATATCAATGTAGATATTCTTGCCTTGGGAACTCACACTTCCTAACTAGTTCATAACAGTTCTCAGGTATGTGTTATGGACCATGTATAGTAAAAATGGTATTTCTGTAGAACAATGAGATTTGATGGATTCTATTTCACTATCCTATTAGAAACTGTTAATAATGTTAAATCTACATCTACAATATGTCTATTCCCAGTGATTTACTCAAAAGAAATAAAAACATATCCATGAAAAAAATCTGTACAAAAATATATTTAAGGTAACATTTATGCTTTGTTTTACAATAGCTACAACATGAAAACTCAATAGTAGACCAATAGGTTAAAGTTTATTGCATATTCATCAGATACTTTAATACTAAAATGAGCAAGAATATGGATTTTTTTAAAAGCAGTATTTTATACAAAATTAAAACAAGCCATAAGCAAAGGAGTTGATACTTGATAATTCCACTTATATAAATAAATATAAACTGGTAAAACTAACTTGTGATGATTAAACACAGGAGAAAGGTTTCCTTTGAAAGGAGGAAGGGACGGACTTACCAGAAGTAGAATATAAATAAAATAGCATTTTTGTAGAGTTAGGACTCATATATAAAGGACTATTACTGCTACAATTTAAATCTCAGATCCCCCCTGTGGTGGTTTGATTCAGATATCCCCCATAAACCTATGTGTTCTGAATGCCAGGTCCCTGGCTGGTGGCAATTTAGGTATTGTAGTCTCCTGGAAGCAGTATATTGCTGGGGGCAGGCTTATGGGTGTTATAGTCAGCTTCCCATTGCCAGTGCTTGGCACATTCTCCTGATGCTGTTGCCCATCTGATATTGGCCAGAAGGTGATGTCCAGTCTCTGTTTATGCTAAAGTTTTCCCTGTTATCATGGAGCTTCCCCTCGAGGCTGTAAGCCAAAATAAACCCTTTCCTCCTACAAGCTGCTTTTGGTGAGGTTCTTTGTCCCCCGCCCCAACAATCTCTTGTTTTAAACAACTGTTCTCTAGCTGTGTTGCTACTAGAAAGCATTAGGAGGCGGAACCCAACTGGTATAAGCAGGTCATTATGAGAAGACATCTGGTTCTTGTCGGTCTCAGCTTTTTTATTTGAAAAGATGTGAAGAGCTTATGCCATGTGCTTCCACAACCATGAATTAGTTCCTCTGTCCTATCTGCCCAATACTCTAAAATCATAAATTCAAATAAATTTTTTGTTTGTATCAGACATTATTGGTCACAGAAATGCAAAAGAAAATAATTCAATTAGACATCTTCCTTCTCAAAGGGTTTATTAAATGAAAAAGTAAATATATATTTTATCTTCTCTATTTGAAATTGGCAATATGAGTCTATTAGGTTTGATGTATGTTATACAGAAAGGAGCTAAATTGTTGAAAAAATACAAATTTAGAGATAGAAATACAAATCGAAACATACCATTTTTAAACATCATGCATAAACATTATGATTCACCAATTCTGAACACTACTAATCCTTCACTCATGCTGCTAGGTTAGAGGGGAAAGATAGCAGAATTAAGACACTCAGCAATTTCCTGTTTTTCCACAAGTCTGAAACAAAGCATCAGGTGCATGGCTGCAATAAAAGATAGGCCACAAGGAAGCATAAGAGGACAATAGGAGAAACCCAGATCTTCTATAATTTTTTAAATATATTTATTTATTTACAAAGAAGGAGAGAAAATGAGAATGAGTACCCCAGGGCTTCTTGACACTGCAAACAAATGAATCACTTTGTAGAAAATGGCCTATATCTCAACATGATAAAGACAATATACAGATCTCCTAAAGCACAAATCATCCTTAATGAGGAACGACTCAAGGAGTTCCCGCTTAATTCAGGAACAAGACAGGGGTGCCCACTCTCACCACTGCTTTTTAACATAGTGCTTGAAGTTCTAGCCCAAGCAATAAGACAGGAGAATAGCATAAAAGGGATACAAATCAGAAAGGAAGAAATCAAACTATCCCTCTTTGCAGATGACATGATCATATATATATATATATATATATACATATATATATATATATATATATATATATCAGACCCAAAGAACAGTATCAGTAAACTCCTGAAGGTGATCAATGCCTTCAGCAGAGTGGCAGGATACAAAATTAATACACAGAAATCAGTAGCCTTTCTATATACAGAAGACAATCATTCTGAAAAAGACATCAGAGAAACTGTCCCATTATCTATAACCTCAAAGAAAATCAAATACCTTGGAATATCACTAACCAAGAAAGTGAAAGACTTATATAAGGAAAATAGTGAAACACTCAAGAAAGAAATAGAGGAAGATGTGATAAGATGGAAAGATATTCCATGCTCATGGATGGGGAGAATCAATATAGTAAAAATGGCAATCCTGCCAAAAGCGATCTACAGATTCAATGCCATGCCAATAAAAATCCCAACTTCCTTCTTCACAGACAGAGAAAAATGATCTCAAAATTTATTTGGAATGGCAAAAGACCTCGAATAGCTAAAATTATTCTGAGCAAAAAAAACTTCCACAGGTGGTATCACCATACCTGACTTTAAAACATACTACAAAGCCATAGTAACTAAAACAGCATGGTATTGGCAGAAAAACAGACATTCTGATCAGTGGAATAGAATTGAAGACCCAGCCTTTAATGCAAGTATCTTCAGCTACTTGGTCTTTGAAAAGGGTGCCAACAATGTATGCTGGGATAAATATAGCATCTTCAACAAATGGTGCTGGACAAATTTTACAAACATGTGTAAAAAAATGAAATTAGGTCCACTCCTTTCACCATGTACTAAAATCAACTCCAAATGGATCAGAGACCTCAATATTGACCATACAACCCTAAACACCCTAGAAGAAAAAATAGGAGGAACCCTACATGAGATAGGGGTAGGGAATAACTTCCTGAGCAAATCTCCAATAGCCGAGGAAGTACAACAGTCACTTAACCAATGGGGCCTGATCAGGGTCAAAAGCTTATATATAGACAAAAACACTGTACTCAGAGCCAATAGACCCCCTTCAAACTGGGAGATGATTTTTGCCAGCTACAACTCAGACAAAGGCCAAATTTCCAGAACCTACAGAGAACTCAAAAAAGTTAATAACAAAAACTCAAACTGCCCCCTCACAAAATGGGGCACTGATCTCAACAGAGAATTCACAGAGGAAGAAACTCATATGGCCTTTAGGCACCTGAGAAAGTGCTCAGCATCCTTAAGCATCAGGGAAATTCAAATAAAATCCACAATGAGATTCCACCTTACTCCAGTCAGAATGGCAATCATTAAAAAAAAAAAAAAAAACCAACAACAATAATTGCTGGCAAGGATACAGGGAAAAAGAAACCCTCATTCACTGCTGGTGGGATTGCAAACTTGTTCAACTGCTTTGGAAAGCACTGTGGAGACTTATTAACAGAATGGACATAGAGCTACCAATGGACCCAGCTATCCCTCTAATAGGCATCTACCCATAAGATGTCACTTCTCAGGAAAGAGACATTTGTGCAACTATGTTTATAGCAGCTTAATTCATAATAGCCAAGAATTGGAATCAACCAAAATGCCCTTCCATCGAGGAATGGATAACAAAACTCTGATATATTTACACCATGGAATTCTATTCAGCTGAAAGGAAACATAACGAAATTTATGGAAAAGTCGTCTGACTTGGAGCAGATCCTACTAAGAGATCTCTCAAAAGAACAAAGAGCTAAACACCACATATTCTCCCTCATATGTGGTCCTTAACCAGGCTAACCGTAAACCCTACACAGACTAGTAGAAAGAAGTGAGAGGTTATGAATGAGGGGTAAGGGATGGGGGGAAGGGAATGGCTTAAGCATGAGGCTAAACCAAATTGGGTTCAAAATCATAAAATCCTCACGAGCATACTGTAACCTAGTGAACAAGTAGTAGGCATCGTCTGGCAAGAGGGGGCATGAGTAGTAGGGGAGAGAGTCTAAGCCTGTGAATAACTGATCAGTCTGACAACCCCTGATCCCATTCACTGGTTCCTTCCCTCACTGAGCTGTTGACCAAAGTGACCCATGAGCTTCCAAACACAAGATAAAATTCTGTCAAAGTCTTGAGTGCCCTCCCCAGGCCTGAGGCAAAACCCTGTTGCTGAAGAAACCACAGAATGCCATCGATCAGCATCGAGAGATCCTTCAAGGTCCGGAATGGTAACCAGCCCCCAGATGGCAATTAGTGTAGTGCTGGAAGGCACTGCATAAGCTGCCAGGGGAAGCTGGTCAACAACAGCTGGAGCAAACAGAGGCCACTGGCATGAAACACAGTCTGCTGCTGTGAGTAGGCTGACCACACCTCCTAATGGGAGAGAACAGTGAACCAAGAAAGGAGAACTTGTGCAATGGAGGAGAGTAGGCCTGGGGGAGACAATCAACAGCTTTTAAATTCGGCCAAATATTCCACTTAGTGAGGGGGAGTCCTTAACTGGAACTGGGGACTTGGGGCGATATGCACTGGAACCTGGTCTCTTGGGCTCCCAAGAAGAGATGCATTATGGGAGCGATTGACTGAGAAGCTACTATAAATAGAATCTAGGTAATCCAGAATGGTGTATCTTTGTTAACCTATACTGATCTCACTCTCCAATGGAGAGTATGTTTGTATCTTTTTTAAAAATTTATTTATTTATTTATTTTTATTGTCCATAATGAGTTATAGTGGGTAGAACAGTGATACAGGACACCAGAATATAGGTTCTGGCCAGTACTGGCAAATGTATCCTGCAGCAGGCAAGCATAAAGAGTGTTTTAAAGGTACATACACGTACACAAACAACACATACATAATGTCCTCTTGAATGATCAGCAGTTCACTGAAGAAATTAGAGGAGAAAGATTTTAAATTTCTGTAATTAAAAAAAATCCAATTTATTGGAATCTTTGAGATAAAGTAAAGGCAGTTTTACAAGGGAAATGTATCCCTCTGAGTGCCTACATTATAAAATAAGAGATTTAGAAATATATACCAAAGTAATCCCAGAAGGTAGGACATTTATAGCTCTAACTTCATAGTGAGTTTGTTGAGGAAAAGCTTTGAGCTAATGAACTGAGTGATTACTAATGCTCTGATATGTCTGACCAAGAAAACTATGCGTTATCTGCTGACAAATACATGAAGCAAATTAAGGAAACAGACCTAGATCACAGATCTCTTTATTCTCATTCTGGTTCTATATTATCTGTATTTTCTTCAATATGTACTATAAAATGTAAAGTACATACTGTTTAAGAAATTCAGATCTTGAGCCGGGCATGGTGGCGCACACCTTTAATCCCAGCACTCGGGAGGCAGAGGTAGGAGGATTGCCGTGAGTTTGAGGCCACCCTGAGACTACATAGTGAATTCCAGGTCAGCCTGGACTAGAGCAAGACCCTACCTCCAAAAACCCAAAAAAAAAAAAAAAAAAAAAGAAAGAAAGAAATTCAGATCTTGAGCTGCCTTTAAAACCAAATACAGGCTGTGTGTTTCTAATCCAAGCTCAAAATCTTAAACTTTTGGAACAATGCCATGATTCCATAGTGGAAAATTTCATTATGTGCCTTCATGTGACAAGTCAAGATACAATGAAAATACTATACAAAATTACCTTCACATTACAAAAACATGGTAAGTCTTAATTTTATCCCTAAGATATCTCATTATGTGCATGAAAATATTCCAAATTCAGAAACATCTCTGAATCTTCAGCATTTCAGGTAAGGAAAATTACTCATCAACTATATACACAATCAGAGAAAGATACTATTTTTAAATGAATAGCAACATCATAGTAAAAGTAGGATAATAATACATTTGATGAAGATAATTTGACCAGGACATTTCACAACTATAAATATTTGCAGTATAAAAATAACTTTAATTTTTAAATTTAATATCTTGAGTAAATTGTTTAATCACTCTGATCCCTAAATTGTATTTCAAATTTTTTTAAATATTTTATTTATTCATTTTCTAGCAGAGAGAGAGAGAGAGAGAGAGAGAGAGAGAGAGAGAGAGAGAGAGAGAGAGCGAGCATCAGGGCCACACCTTGTGGGTCTGGTTTATGTGAGTCCTGGGGAATTGAACCCAGGGCCTTAGGCACTGGAGGCAAGTGCCTTAACCTCTGAGCCATCTCTCCAGCCCTGTATTTCAAATTTTTAAAAGTTCAAATACAAGTTAGAACTTTAAAAAGTACTTACCATCCATATAACATATTGATTAATATAATCAGGATCACTGAGTTGATTTATTAATGGAAGAAGAATTCCTCGTGCAAGGATTTCCTAAAAATAAAATTTAAAACTATATGAATTTAAATTGGCATTCATTTCACATCAATAGCATCATGTAAATTTCCCAATACAACATATCGGACAATTATGATACACATGAATACAAAGCATAACCAAAACAATCTTAAAAAAAAGTAAGCTACTATGCCTAAGTTAAAATAAATGAGGTAAAATTGTCTCTATTAATTTGGGCAGATCTCCACAACTAAATTTTAGTGCAAAAATAAAAGGATATCTCTATATATTAGCATTCTGTCAATCTTAAAAAGACAAAACATGCAAATGAAAGTGTGTATGGATTCATATATTTACTTTGGGTGAGAAGCTCCTAGGGTATAATCTTAATACTAAGTAATATGAGTTACTGGACAGAAGTGCCTCTTGTCCTACACTTGAGTACTTTCCTAACTAAAAATGTTAAAAGGAAATAGCATAACCTCACCCTCCTCTAGAATATACCTTTCCATTCTTTCAGTTGCTTGTGTTCCCATCTTTTAAAATTTTGCCCTTAAGGTCTTACTGAAAATAAATTATTCTATTAAATAGACCCTGATCATTTAATCTGAACACTTTTCACTTTCATGTTTATAATATACCCTACATTTATAGCATTTATCATAACATTTTTCTTACTATATATCTCGTATTTCTCTAATCGATCACTATCTAGGAGTCTTCTATATGTGTGTAGACTGTTCCACTGACCTGTATACCTATTCTTCAAATATATTCTCCAATCTTCTCAAGGCAAAACAGGCATTTATAAATGAATGGAAACAAAGAACTTAGAATGGATTCTATTAACATTATATTATAATGTTTTCACTTGGTATTATCCTTCATTCCTTATTACCTGTGATATTTAATGTTATGAAAATTCACTTCTTGGGAATATTGGTGAGGCTAAATAATAGAAAATTTAGTAAAGTGTTCACTTTTCTAAGTAAAAGGCTAATTCATTCCATATTACAAGAGATTACTTATTTCAAAGCTAATCTTAGTTTTGAACTTTTTTTTTGTAGTTTAGGTTAATCTCAAACTTGCTGCTTTACCAAGGATGACCTTGAACTCTCACCTCTTCCAGCTTCCCCCTCCCAAGTGCTAGAGTTACAGATATGAGCCATAGTACCCAGCTTTCTAACTTCTTTTTTTAAAAAATGTATTTATCTATGAAATGCATTCCTTTCAATTACATCTCTGGTCCACATGTTCAAACTTTCAAATGTAATCTGCAAGGAAAAATAAAATCACTGCTCAAATACATTTTTTAAAGTTTCCTTTCAAATTGAGAAAAAAATAACACAAAGAACTTTGTGCAGATTTTGTGTTTATTAGTTAATGTAATTAGCTGATCTGTCTTGGAAAATTACTTTGGTCTCCTAATTTGCCTTCTAAGAAAGGGCTGTTGAATCATGGACTAATCATATTAGTATAGAACTCCTGTATAGGTCCTAGTGAGAGGTATAAATAACATTCCAAAGTAAGGAGCCATTGCTTTAAGATCTTCAATTTCTAAGATAGTACCAGCTTTCAATATGGAAGCCTGGTAGATAAGATGGTGCTAAATCCATAGTCAACAAAGGAATAAAACAGTAATAGGAAGAAAAGAGGCAACTAAATGAAATTCCCTTAAATTCATATAATCTACACACACACACACACACACACACACACACACACACACACACACACACAAGAACTCTTTCATCTGTTAAAAATCTTTGGGCAAAACTTGGATCATTGACAAAAGGAAACTGATAAAGGACTATCAAGTGAAAAGAACAAAACTGGTTTGCTCAATGCAGTACTCTACAACTATCCTTACTCAGCTGCAGTCAAACAAAAAGGAATGAAGCACTAGGTTCAAAAGGAATCTAAAGCAAATGTATATTGCTCATTACCTTCCTACTTAAACAGAGGCTTCATGTCATAAGGTCCACCTTCACTTGTGGCTTAGTACTCTGCTTAATCCTCCAGCACTTCAGGAGCAGGTATACCAATCAAGCCAGCATGGGCACAATGGCTTTCCTCTGGCAGCACAACTGAGTTACTGATTTAGTACCTGACAAGTGTCAGGTACTATATTTACTACTATGTATATAATGATATGTATGGGGGTATTTATACATATACACATATATACATGTATATATGTATATGTACATACAAACATACATATATACAAACACACAGTCCTTGTGTCAAGGAATTTACATTTCATCTAGGAGAGAAGTATGAAGCTAATAAACACAACAACAAAACTATAGCTCTAAAACATATGAAGGGCTAAAAAGTAAAAGATCTGGTCACTGCCTACAATATAAGGAATTAAAGATTCAGTGGTCAGGAAGGAATCTCTAAGTGACAGTGAGATATGAGAAGCGAACTCTATTTAGCCAAAAGAATAACAAGAATCATCCTGCATGAAGGGGAAAATGCATGAGACAACTCTGGTGAATGGGAAAGAAAATGGCACTTTTGGGTGTGGTTAAAGTACAGTGACTGCTGGCAAAGACTACCATTGATCGAACTCCAGTAGTCTCTCCCAAGCCCTCTTCCCAATTAGAACTCCTACCTCGAGTTCCAGATTTTTTCATCATAGCATCACACATTTTAGCAAGAATCCTGCCAAGTGTTTTTAGCTAGAATCCCCTCACCCTCCATACTCCAAATCTGATTAATTTCCTCACCACTAACACCTGCCCCCTCTAGCTCTTGGCATCTGATCATACCAGTCTTCAGGAAAATATTCTATTAAAGCTATTTAAGCAAAGTTGTCCCTTATTCTTCATACACATCTTAGTGACTTTCCATGAGCTGATCTTCTCTGTAAATCTCCACTTGTTCTTCTATTTAAAACGAACTTGTTCTATACCAAAGTCTCATTTCCAAAATTGAAACTGTTTCTGAATGAAATCCATTTTTAGCATTTAGCTACTACATAGCTTTGGTTTCCTTTGACACTGCATGGCCTGAGGTTAGAGATTAAAAAAAAGGTTCTATCACAAAGGACTGCTCTAGCACTCTAGATTTGACAAATATGCTTAATAGTCACACTGTTCACTGGAATGAAGAAAAGACTATGGAAAGACATGATAAGTAGGGAAGAGCAAGACTTCCATTTTGGACATGTGAAAGTTAAAAAGGAATGTGAGTTATTCAAATGGTTCTTTCAAGTCACAGCTCATCACACCAGCACAGTGTGGAGATCAGACTGGAAATATAGATTTAAAGCTCATTAGCACTTGGATATTTGTTTACATCCACAAGAACAGGCAGGCACAGGTAATCAAGAATAGGCTCTAGGCCTGGCAGCAGAAGAGAAGTTCAAACATAAGTAATGTAGATCTGCATCTAGTGACAGGCATGCCAGGTGTTTACCTCCTTTGATGACAATTACCCCAAATCACAGGCCTTTATTGTATGTAGTCAAGCTATCACACTCTTCCCATCAAAACTTGGTACTTCCTACTCATTTCTCATAGCTAATATGAAAATACCTGAGAAACACCCCGAATTCAAGCTATGCAGATGTTAGGAATGATAAAATACTGACTGAGCAACAACACACATGCAATTCAAGAATTGGTATCCATTTTCAGGAGGAAACATAGGTTTCACTTGGGAAAATGTACTTTCAATGTACCCATAAAAGTCAACAATCCTAAGTAACCAGTAGCCAAAGTTAGATATTGCATTCCCACATTTAAAAGTACATCTTTGTTATAACCCAAAATTGAAATATCTAACTCTAAGTCAGGCAGTTCTCATAGTATTGGCAATGACTTCTGGAAGATTCAGAAAAGTCCTCAAGATCCTTTCTGAATTAATGAACTGAGTAATGTTTATAATAACAATGAGACCTTACTTACCTTTCATTTTCATTCTCTAGCAAGCATATAATGAGATTTTTCAAAGGGACATAATGGCACGATATCTATCAGTTAGTGAAATGTGCACATATCTATTCTTACATTTGACATTTCTTTTATTTTTTATTTTAAAAAAATAGTGTAAGGAAAAGCTATATTGTAAAAAGCTCTGTGGGATCGTCTATGTTTTTAAGAATTTAACTGACTCTTAAAGCCAAAAATTTTGAGAATTACTGCTGTATGTTTCTATACAATCATTATTTGGTATGAATTTAAGCTTACCCTGACAAAGTATCGCATGATCTTGTTCTGGAAATCTCCAGGAGGTAGCAATAAATATAACAAAACCTCACACAAATCCCTTAGGAATCCTAAAAACAGAAAAAGTAGCTATAAAAACATTAGAAATTCTAAAGTTTCTTCCTATTCTTAACCTAATACATTTTTTAAAAGGCAGAGCAATTCCTTGGTTATATCAGCTCATTACTTTAATAATTATTATGTATCAGTACTCATGAAATATTCCTTCACTATTTTTCCAAATAGTTACCATTCACTAATCAAATGAATGCTTTTAAAAAAGCAAATGGGTCATTAGCAAAGACTTAATTGGAAGACTTAACTGAAATACAATCAACTACAACTAGTCTAGTGTCCCACAAAGAAAAGGGAAGTCCATTCATATCTAAACATTTTATTTGAAATCATTTAACTGGACCGGAGAGATGGCTCAGCGGTTAAGGCACTTGCCTCCAGTGCCTAAGGCCCTGGGTTCAATTCCCCAGGACCCACATAAGCCAGACCCATAAGGTGGTGGCCCTGGTGCTTGCTCGCTCTTTCTCTCCCCTTGAAAATGAATAAATTTTTTTTAAATATATTTTATTTATTTATGAGAGAGAGAGAGAGAGAGAGAGAGAGAGAGAGAGAGAGAATATGGGCACAGCACAAACTCCAGACACATCCATCAGGCTTTATATGGGCACTGGGGAATCGAACTCGGGTCCTTCTGCATTGCAGACAAATGCCTTAACCGCTAAGCCATCTCTTCAGCCCAATAAATAAATTTTTAAAAAAAGAAATCATTTAACTGAAACATAAAAATTAAATTTAGGGCAATAGATATACTCAAGGTAGAAATAGTAAATTCAAGGAGAAAAAAATTTCCCTAGCTTGTAAAATATAAATTTTTAATCACGAAATGTTTATAACTTGCTACATTTTAGAAGACAGTTTAGTCTTTAACAGTAACTTTTAAAAATTAATCAAGAATTCAGAAACTACTTGTAAGAGTTAAACTAAAATCAACAGCGCTTCACCATGCTACCTGTCCTGTGTAAGAATAATTTCACCTTCAATTTTTTTTCTACTAACTTGTCTTTAACCAGTTACTGCTTTCAAGAAAGAGGTATTAAAATGAAAACCTTCTTCATCTTTAGGAGAAGTGCATACTAGATCCCGGCAAACTTCCTTCTCCATTTCAACTTCAACTTCAAAGAAGGTGTCTACAAGATCTTCTGCTGTACCTAGGACAACATCAATCAATCAAGAGATACAATGAAAACAGTAAACAGATTTTTACATTCTTGTGTTCAAATGAAATAAATATATTACCTTTTACTTGATCTTCTTTCTCTGATATTTTCTGTTGAGCCTTCCTGAATACTCGTAGGTGGGTGCCAAAATCATCTACAATGCGTGTAGTAAAATAAGGTTGCCAGTCTATTTCTTTTGACCTTACAGAAAACATATTACATAAAAGCATCATATAAATGCTCTAAAAACATGTAAGTTCATTTTAATGGCTATTAGCAAACATGATTTTCAGAGACTGCAAATTTTCTCATGCTGTGATTTTGTTCCTTATTGTACATCTTTGATCCCATTTCACAAGGTATACCAACTCCATTACATTTAGCATTCTGACAATATTTTAATTGATTTATGCCTGAAAGCTTAAAATAGTGCCTAAATTTTAATATATATAAGCCAAGCCTTCCTTAAAATATTTATTATTAATTTGACTGAGAGAGAGAGAATGAAAATGAATGGGTATGGGTTGCCCCTCCTAACAAATTCTAGACACATGCCCCACATTGTGGATCTGGTTTTATGTGGGTAATAGGGAATCAAATTTGGGCCTACAGGCTTTGCAAACAAACACATTACCATCTTCCCAGCCCTAAATTTTTTTTCAATAAGTAAAGAAATAGATCTTTTTAAAATTAAATCTGAAATGAGGGCTTGAGAGATGGCTCAGTGGTTAAGGTGCTTGCCTGTAAAGCATAAGGACCTCAGTTCAATTCCCCAGTACCCACATAGAGCCAGATGTACAAGGTGGCATGTATGTCTGGAGTTTGTTTGCAATGGCTGGAGGCCCTGGTATGCCCATTTTCATTCTCTCTCCTCTCTCTCTCTCTCTCTCTCTCTCTCTCTCTCTCTCTCTCTCTCTCTCTCTCAATAAATATTTTTTTAATTTTTTAAAGAGTGACAATTTATTTAAATCTGAAATGAGTCTGAATACAGGTACATTACATTATTTCCCAGTCCAGATATAAAAATACATGAGTCCAGAATATCTGTTTTTGCTTTTAACAGTTTTAGATATTTCTTCATTTCTTCTGAACCCATTCTGAACTTTCCACATTCTTTCTTTTAGTTATTCAATCCATATTCTGAAGTGAAATACCTGTGGTGTGAGTGTGATTTCTGTTAGTACAGACTAGCACTTGAAAACCTGACCATCAGGGCTGGAGAGATGGCTCAGCAGTTAAAGGTGCTTGCTTGCAAAGCTTGCCAGACCAGGTTCCATACCACAGTAGCCACATAAAGTCAGATGCACAAAGTTGTGCATGTGTCTAGAGTTCATCTGCAGTAACAAGAGGCCCTGGCGTGCCCATTCACTCTTATTCTCTCAATTTCTCTATTAATATAAAGTTTTTTTTAAAAAAATTAACTATTAGAAATAGCCAGATATACAGAAATGATGTGTTAAGAGGTTGATGTAAAACATAATTCATATAAACCCTTTCAATTAGTTGATGACTAATTGTATGGAGTTATCTACTCCTCTATCTTAAAGCAACACACCTCAGCACTGACAACTCAGTCAGGAGTGAAATAGAGTGTAATTACAACTGACTGATGGAATGATATTTTAAATAAACACCCTTTCAATGCAGTTTTTCTTAAAATTGTGCCAAATATTGATTTATTCTTTCAGTAACATACCAAGTATACAGAAAATAAAGAATCTACTCACAAAGATATTAGACAATGGGAAGCTAGAAAAGTACCTAAGAAGTCATTATGATACTAAATAGTCCGTGTGGAAGCTGAGGGCATTATTAGTACTTCTGAGAGGAAACTTTGACATTTGACATGTAGTGAGAGACTGAGAAAATAACAAGTGATACATTCAAATAAAAACTCATATACCAATTTTTAAAGGAACAACTATGGTAAGCTATGCACATAAAAAGAAAAAAATAAATTATAAATATATGAACACAAAAACAAATATTAAAGGTATCCCTATCATCAGATCTGAAGAAGTATTAACATTATGTAAAATATAACCATACAGCTGGGCAAAGTCGTACACACCTTTAAACCTAGCACTCGGGTGGCAGAGGAAAGAGTATTGCTATGAGTTTGAGGCCAGCCCGAGACTACAGATGAGTTTCTAGGTCAGCCTGGGCTAGAGTGAGAGCCTGCCTTTAAAAAAATGTAAACTATAAACATATAAACATGAAATTAAACTTGACAGTAATATCAAGCCTCTATGTGCAATCTAAAATTAAAACAAATCTAGCAGTCTCTAGCGTGCACCCCCACCTTATTTAAAGAAATAAATTCAAACCAGACATGGTGGCATACTCCTGGATTCATATCATCTGGAGGACATGGCCAATTCCAGGCCAGCTATAGCTACTTAGTGAGACGCTGTCTTAAATAAGCATTAGCTCAGAATCAGTGTGAACACCTTTCAAAAATCTTTACATGTATTACTCAAATTCATCCATACTTAATCCATACAAATTTTGACAAGAATATAATCTACTTACTATATGCCATTAACAAGAAAAATTAATGTATAATATTTCAAGTTATATTTGTTTTTGCTTCATGGTGAAATAAGATTTGTTAATTCATTGAAATTTTCAAACAACAAAATTTATCAATTTTAAAAGGTATTTCAAACCCACCTCAGTTCATTAGAGGATAAAATGGCATTTAAACTGAGTGAAATCGTTAAGAAATACAAATATTTATTATGGCAAATTTTAAACCTTTAGATAAGATTTCCATTTTCACTGTAAAATATGGTGAGTGGGGAAAGTAGGAAAACAATATTGTCTCTCTACTAAACATCATTATTTTTCTCCTTGACTCTTTCCAATGACTACCTGAAAATCAAACAGAAACCACAGCTCAAAGGAATGTTCCAGATTAGGAAAAACAACAGTTTACTGCTTCCTTTTATCTACAGAACATAATGATTTCTAATACCTGTCTGGCCAAAAAGAAAAGAGAGCATGATGACAGTGAAGGACTTTCAGAAATGGCATGTGTGTATGTGCATGTGTGTGCCTGCTTGCCTGTGTGCATGTGCATGCATGTGTGAGTGAGATAAACACATATGAAGGAGCATATAAATAAAAGCCACTGAATCATGTAACAGACATACAATCTTCCATTGCATTAATATACAGAATTCTACTAAAACCCTTTATATATTAATGATTCTTAAGTCAATTCAAAGCTTTCTTCTTCGCTTTGTTTAAAATATTCCCCACATGTAACCTTTTCAAGTAAACACATGGGCATTATTAAACAACAGATCTTGTTACTGACACTTTCATTTTATAATTACCTATCAGGCATCATTTAAATTTAAAAATAAGAGCATTTTTATTATCTAACCAAGAAAATAAATAAACCCTAACCTTAAAAAAATATAGTGGCCCTCAGCAGCTTATATATTTTTGACAAAATGGTTGTCAAGAATCAGTAAGATTAACTAGAAATGAAACAAGTAGTAAAACTAAGTTCAGCACAAAAGCAAAACTATATAAGTATTTAAATTAAAAATATTCATACCTTTATTTCTCTTAATACTACCATCTTGACTATTTCTACTACCAGTTCCCCCACACCTCATCCTTCCACTTCCCCTCCATGCAATTTCCATACAAGTCAATGTTATCTTTTTAAGTAACTGACACACACACACACACACACACACACACACACACACACACACACACACAGTACAAAATGAGAGTTTTACAAACTCTCCAGTGCATCTCCTTTATTCCCTGGGCTATACATGAATAAGCTGTTTTAGTTCTTGCATACCTGAACCTTTGCTTCCTTCCTCATTTATTTCACCCTTTTTCTTCCTGCCTCTTCTGCAGATCCACAGACTTGCATAAATGAATCTCATACTCAAATATGCTCATCTAAAATGTCAGCCCCACCCAGTAGCCTTCATTAACCCACAACCTCTCCACTATTCCCTCATACTAGGTTAGGTTCTCCAGTTACATATTCTGATTATACCAAACTTTGTACTTCTTAGCATGACCTGTAGTTATTTCCAGATAGAATAAAATTTCTCAGGAAAGCAAAGATGTTGTTTTACTGTCTCTTGTCTGCTTTAGTTACAGTTGTACCCCCAATGGGCTCAATATACAGTGATTACTGATTCCTCTTTTGGGTGCTTGGAGAATGGCCATAGAAGACACATGCACAGCTTCTTCATGTTTCATAAATTTCTAAAATGTCACATCTGAGTTAATGCTCATGCAAGCTGAGCTTGGGATTACATGAACTGTTCTGCTTGTTCTACCTCCTTCAGCAGTTACTTGTTCATCACAAGAAACAAGACAACACAGAAGTTATTTCTAGAAAAAATTAGATTGGCACAATTGTCTTGTGTAAAAGACCTACTAATTCATTAGCAATGCAATTCTGCAAGTCATATCACTTCCCCATGTTTGTTTCCTTAAGGTCATGTGTGATTTTCAACTGTGTATACTAACTAAACACAGTAATATACACAAGCGTATACAGAAAACTAGCAATTGTTCAGTAGATATATATTTGAATAAAAGAAAGATTTATAAATACATGTTATTTCAACTAAAATTATATATGTTTTTAATATAAAACTAAGATCTTTGCTTGGAGTGTGGCTCTGATATTAAGTGATATTAATATAGCAATTCCTTGAATAAACCATAAACTGCCTCTTCCTTCAAAAGTTATGTTTCTCATTTCTTGAAAACACATAGCAACTAAAGGCATTTGTGAATAAAACAGAATGCAGGGTCTTTTAAGACTTCTTCTCAACACTTCAGCTACAATGTATACACTTAGTCCAACCATAGCCCTCAGCTAGCTGTGAGTTATCACAAGGCAAGAAACTCAGTTTTTCTAGAAGCTTCCTTTTGCCATCCTTGTATTTCTTCAATATAAGTTAGGAATTAACTAAACTCTGGCTGTACTAGAAAGTATAACTGGAATGCACAAGCACAGACACAAATACAGCCTTCAAACTTGCTTTGATATTTTTCTCCTCTAAATTGGCAATGCGCATGTCATGTGACAGACTGATTTTATGATGATAGAAACAGAAGCAGACAGAAGTAGTAATAGTAAGTGAGTTTAGTTTTGATGCTACAGCAAAAAGCATACAAAAGGCTACAGCATACAAAAGGACTGGAGAATATGGTGTATGCAAGCGTCAGGCAAGAGTCTTACTAGAGTAGTACAGAACTGGAATGATTCAAAAAATGGCTTTCCAGCTATTATTCAGTCTGTTGAAGTGAAGCACACACAGATATGAGATTGAGAGATCTATCATACTTTATAGAGGTTTCCTTGAGCAGACCATACGTAATACTGAGTATTATTTACATAAAAGAAGGAAGAATACAGGAATAAGCAAGAGGGAAATGAGCAATGTATGAATGTTCTTTACAACTGCTGAACAGAGATCATTTGGAGCAGATAAAATCTTCACGCTCATGGCCAAATAATTTGCTAAAAAGGAAAACTTAAGCTATGGAGGATATATATTCACACTAAAACAACCACACAGATAAAAAGAATTTTAGTGAGAAAGGGAAACACAAATTTTAAAGGTATATTAATATTGTCAAAATAATCATATAAAATAATTTGTATCCATATTCTTTAGATATAAAATCATCTAAGAAAAAACCTAAATGCAATTCCCATTTTTCTCAGCAGATTTTGCTAAGCATCTCTCGGGTATTTTTGATAAGTTTAATTCCATTGAATGTCTTTTTGATCAAATAATCAACAGACTAATTTTTTTAATTATTTTGTTTATTTAGAGAAATCACACGGGTGGCCTATCTATAAAAGGAACAAATCTTCCTTGAGAACCACTGAAATCAGTGGCATCACCCCTTCATAATTCACTACAAGAAAGGGCATACATACTCTAAAATACCTATCATTTATTTCTATTCTTCAAGACTCCTTAAAAGACTACTTTATACAGTGTCAAAAGCTCAGTCTGACATTGACTTTAGGCAGAACTGTAGAGACACAGAATTACAAACCTGCTCTTAAATCCACCAGACAAATGTTCAACCTCCATCATTCATTAGCACTCCCTATTTTCATCATTAGCACTGTTTCCACAACAACCTCTCTAAAGAGCATTTGACATCTTATCATTTCCATTTTATTGTTTTAAGTATTTCATTATCATTATTGGTTAAATTTAATTTTTCACAATCATTCATAAACATAGATTCAATTTTCTATTGTTCTCTACCATAGGCATAAAAAATACATGGAGAATTCTACTTTAATAAGAGCTACATTCATAACCCTAAAAGGAAGCAAGTCTTTTAACTTCTGTCTATTCCCCTCATCATCCAACTATTCCACATTGCATAAACTCATGTGGTCTGAATGCTTGGTCCCAAGCTGGTGGCAAGTTCAAGGTGGAGCCTTGCTGAAGGAAGTGTATTGCTGGGGGCAGACTTTGAAGTGTTAGGGCCAGCTCCCACTTCCAAGAGCTCAGATTACTTTTGCTGTTATCTTCCACCTGCTGTGGAAGAGGTGATGTTCAGCCTCTGCTCATCCATGTCTCCCCTATCACCATAACACTTCTGCTTGAGACTATAAGCCAAAATAAACCCTTTTCTATCAGGTGCTTTTGGTCACATGATTTGTCACATCAACAAGAAGATAACTACAAGGCCTGGAGAGATGGCTCATCAGTTACAGGCACTTGCTTGCAAAGCCTGAAAGCCTGGATTGGATTCCCTGGTATCCACAGAAATCCAAAGCACAAAGTGGCACATGCGCCTGGAGTACATTTGCATATGTCAAGAGGCCCTAGCATATCGATATTCTCCCTCTCCTCCCCTGCTTGCAAATAAATAAAAACATTTTTTAGAAAGAAGACAACTACAACAACCAGCCAACTTTCACTACAACAGTTATGATAAAAGACAAATGTTGGCAAATATATGGCAAAGATGAAAGCTTCCTACAGTGCTAAAGTGAATATAATCAAATGCTGCCACCTTGAGAAAATACTTACTATACAACCCAGAAATTATACTGGTAGGTATATGCCCAAGAGAAATGAAGCCATTTGTTCACATTACTTTGCATATCAATGTTCATAGTTACATTATTTTTAAGATCCAAAAGTAGAAACCCAAATGTCCATTAACTAATAGATTACATTCACTCTAATTGATGAGTAGATTAACTGATTAAATAGATTAAACTAACTGATTGATGAAAAGTGCTACATGGGTAAAGTGGAATAGTATTCAAAAAAGAATACTAATGCATGCCACATATTATGAAAGATGAAAATAGTCACAAGACCACATATACTATTTCATTCATATAAAATGCCACAAATACAAAACTGGATACCTACACAAAGCAGACTGAAACTAGATCCTTATTTCATCCTGAACATAAATCAAAACAAAGTAGATCAATGGCCATAATGCTAGCCCTTACAATCTCAAAATTGCTGCTGCTAACAGAGGGAGGAGGAGGACAAATCTACCTGTCACTGAATTCCTGCTCAAAGCACATTATGCAGGTGTCCCAATGACCAAAACAGAGAGCCAGATTTTCTCTTCCTTTCAATTCCCAATCTAAAGATTCTCTGAGTCAGAGAGGAAAGGTCCAGACATGCAGCACAAGCTGAAAACATCAATGCACACTGAGAACAAAGCACAGTAGCAACCCTGGGAGCTCTCTTCTCAAGGACTCTAAGAATCACAAGAATGAATTCTAAGAGTCAAGGGGAGAGGACACTCCTTGAGAACAGCAGACAGCAGTAAAATCTTTAAATAAAAATTAAAGTCTTGGAAAGGATAATGGAGACAGACAATGAGGATACCCAACACAAATCCAAAGCAGAAATCCAGAGACTCATAAGATCTCAACAGTAAAGCAGACCTAAAACTCACCCACATGACTCAGGGATCTGAGCAAAAGAGGGTGCGGAAAGATAATAAGAGTCAGTGGGGAAGAGTACCCAAACCACCACTCCCCTCAGCAAAAACGCACAAAGAAAAAAAAATGACTACCTCTCATACAATCCATAACCACCTATCCCATGAACTAGTCCAGCAAGCCAAGGCACCCAGCAGGTTGGAGACAGAAAGGAGGAAATGGGGGCACCAACATGAGACTTGCTAATGCAATGTATCTAACTATTGACAATAAAAATGAAAAAAAAATTAAGTCTGCACACTCCTCCAAACACAGTCATTTGTTTCAAAAATATGCAATTTCTGGAGCACAATTTTTCTCTTCAATATAATATAGGCAATTAAAAGATTTTCAAAAATAAAAATATACATCAACCATGTGACATGGGCGTTCATTCTGCGAATATAACAAAATTTAAGAACAAGAATACCACACAGCTGGTTAATAAAGTTAGCATTTAGTCCATATGACAAGAAAAATGTCTCAAATTCATCAAAATATACTTTTCTTTTGAAAAAAATGAACACACTGAAAATTCTCCTACCCCTGTGAGGACTTCCATTATGTGTGACAAGACAATAGCTATACTAAGTTAAGACAATAGCTGTACTAAAACTGCAGTGCTGAAGGATAGTTACATCCAAACCAATCCACTCCCATAGCACTCAGATAAATGATCTATAGAAGACAGAGGTACCATTAGAATGTGGAAAATGAATTAAGTTACCTACTTAGACCCTGAATGCAAAAACAACCACCAAATTAGCATATAGATGGAAAAAGAGGACTTAATTAAAATATAGAAAATCTTCACGTCTAGAGCAATTTAGCTTAGTTTAGGGACTTAACCCACAAGACTCTTGTATTCCCATTTTCCTTTGAGAAATCCCCTTAATAGAGAAAAGTCACTATCCCACTGTAACAGAAATTGCATGTAAATGTAAAAGCAATGCAGCAACCTCACCTGGTAGCAAACTGAATGAGGGCATTTTGGAGCGTCTGCCTGATTTCAAGCAGGAAAGACTCATCATCACTGAGTGTGTAATACCAATACTGAACATAATCCCGCAAGGAAAACTGGATGACCTACAAAAAAACATTGGGGAAAAATACAATTCTTAGGTCTTAAAACTCACAACAGCAAACAAAACACTAAAATGATTCCTGCCAGTTTATATTCCATTTCACATCTTAAATTGTGGTAGTCAAATACTGGACTTCATTATAAAAATATCCTGTTAAAAAACCACTGCAAATTTTTTCAAATTACTATGGTATGCCAACTCGTACACCTCCCCTTCCATTTTATTTTTAATCTAAAACATGGAGCTGGGAGCTAGCTCAACCAGTACAAAGCTTACTGTGAAAGCATGAGGACCTGAATTCAGATAAACTGCCTGGTGTAGTGGAGTGGTATGTGTTTATAATCTAAGAGGTGGGGATACAGACAAGAGGATCCCCTTGTTGGCTAGCTAACCTAGCCAGGGTCAAGTAAGACACCCTATGTCAAAAAAAACACAGTAGAAAAGTGATGTTTGGCCTCCACAAACATGTACACACACATGCACCTCCACACACATGGATGCACACACATATATGAACATACACACACGTGCAAAAAATAAAACATTATAACCACTCCAGGTAAAGAAACTGTGTTGAAGGCCAGGCATTGTAACACGCCTTTTAATCCTAGCACTTGGGAGGTTGAGGTAGGAGTATCACTGTGAGTTTGAGGCCAACCTGGGACTATATTGTGAGTTCCAGGTCAGCCTGGGCTACAGTGAGATCCTACCTAGGTTGGGGGGAGGTGTAGATAAATTCCTTTTTTTAAGGGGTGGGAGGTAACGTAGGTCTCTAGCCCAGGCTGACCTGGAATTCACTATGTAGCCTCAGGGTGGCCTCAAACTCACATTGATCCTCCTACCTCTGCCTCCCAAGTGCTGGAATTCTGGGCATGCGACACCATGCATGGCTAAATTCCAACTTTAATGCTGTAATATAATAATCAGCATAATCAGTTTGATGAGAAAAGATGTAATATAAATCTGAATGACAATAATTGTCTAAAAAAAAACCTTTCCTAAGATGTCATCATTAAACCCATTGCTGTTTAATTACAAAAATAACACAGCTCACTTAATTCTAGTAATTCCTTTGATACACCTAGTATTTAGTTAGTATATAAATAACACATGTAGTTTTTAAAATTAGCTAAGTTATATATAGGTTCATTTCAAAAATAAATGTTAAACTTATATGATAATATAGTCAAAAACATCAACACAAAATATTGGAGGGGTGAATTTTTTTTTCAAATTCTAATTTTTGAATATTTTAGTCAAACATATTTTTTAAAAGTAATAAAATACAGAACCTAATTTCCAAAGCCACCAAGCCTGTTCTTTAGATGCTTTACTTCTTTATATGATAGTTATTTAAAATATTATCAGGTATCAGCAAACACTTTTTAAAATAATGATTTAATGAACAATTTTTGTGTTAAATAAATCACCTCACTAGAGATGTTTAATAATGCACCACATTTAAGTACAAAATCCAAAGAGATCATCATAAGCTTTCAGCACATTATTTAAATAGCTAAAAGGCATTATCTCAGTACTTAAGAAACCTACCTATAACACAATATATGAAATTCAAATACCACATACTGAAACTCACTTGCTGGAGAGGCTCGTCAATTATATTGGCACCCGTCAATCTTCTATCGATCTTGATAGTCCTGGCTTCACGTTTCATTTCTTCTAAACACTTAAAGCAAGCCATAATATTTTACTGAGTAGTTTCCTGATTTAAAATCTCTTCAGTTTACTTCATATTGAAAACTCAATTAAACTTCCCTTCATGATTTTCTAGTCAATAAACAATTTGATACATTAAAACTACACACCTAGAAAAAAATCTATCATGGTAAAAAAATTAAATCAGCAAACATTATTAGAATGTGGACAAATTTTAAATGCACAGATAACACTACTACAGTATTCAGTGAAATCTCAAACTAATGATGCTAGTGTGTCAGGTGAGTTATACTAATAACTGTCTTTACTATTACTCTCCTGCTGTCCCCTCCCTTTCCCTAGCCCGCATCAGTATACCAGCTACCAAATGAAGCTTATTAGAGACAATTTTAAGTAACTAAGGAAAATGTATTCCTCTCACCTTCCTTAGTCATCAGAAAGATCAACTTCCTGAGACCAGGGAAAAGGAAGTGAAATGCTCTTGAAAACATCAGCCTAAGCACAAACTTATAGTCATGCCCACACAATATTTCAGTAACTGTAGACCAAACATACAATGGTGGTCTTGAAAGATTATAGAGCTGAACAATTCCTATCACCTAGTGAACACATATTTGAAGAAGAGAGAGAGAGACACACAACAGAGAGAAAGAAACAAAGAAAGAAGAAGAAAAACAAAACAAAGTCAAAGTGAAAAACTTAGCAGATTGGGGATAACAACTCATTGTTTGCCCACTAAATGTTGTAACTCATTATGGACAATAAATTAAAAAAAAAAAAAAACTTAGCAGAAGTCAGCTCAGACCTCAGCAACCTCCCTCAAAAATGGGAACACGTCAAAATAAAATTAACATGAATTGTTTTCACTAGTGGAAAGGAAGGTTCATGGTGCATTACCTATTTACAAGAAAATCCAAGACAAAGCAAGCAAGCAAGCCACCATGTACATGAAAGATCAACTCCTCCCCACAAGGAAAGCCTCATGAAGATGCGGAGGATAATCATCATCACAATCATGCCCTTTGCATTTACTGCCCTGATGGCAGCCAGGGCAAGTAGATATGGTGGAAGAAGACAAGTGTGGGTGATCTTGACTCACTTAGGTCTAGAGATTAATGTGTTTCTACAATTATGCTGTTTGCATTTAAAGCAAATGTTACTACAAAAGTCAAAATACTTAAATTTTTAAAGCCTATGAAGTGAAAAAAATTACGGTAACATTAGGTTAACTGATTACTGAAGAAAAACCTATTTTACAAATTCAGTGTAACCTAAGCACAGTGTTTATAAAGTATATGAAATGCAGAGCAATGTCCTAGTCTAGGCCATCATATTCTCCCTTCTTCCCTTTCTCCTCTCTCTCTCTCTCTCTCTCTCTCTCTCTCTCTCTCTCTATATATATATATATATATATATATATATATATATATGTATGTATGTATTTCTCTGCTTGAAAATGAATAAAATATTTTTTTAAAAAATGGATTACAGCCGGGCGTGGTGGCGCACGCCTTTAATCCCAGCACTCGGGAGGCAGAGGTAGGAGGATCGCCATGAGTTCAAGGCCACCCTGAGACTACAGAGTGAATTCCAGGTCAGCCTGGACTAGAGCGAGACCCTACCTCGAAAAACCAAAAAAAAAAAAAAAAAAAAAAAAAAAAAAAAAAAAAA
>PVHP010009032.1:0-51499 GCA_004024765.1 Zapus hudsonius
ACAACTCACTTGGGCCAGGAAGACCGGGATGAGTACTAAGATATACAGGATCCCTTGCCACAAGGACTAATACAGACAGCCCACGAAGGAGGATATACAACTGATCAGGGATGGGGAGGGGGGGAATTGGGGAAGTCGGGATAACAACGCATGGTTTGCCCACTAAATAATGTAACTCATTATGGACAATAAATATTAAGAAAAAAAATACTGAAAAAGTTAAAAATGGCCAGGCTCAGTGGTGCACGCCTTTAGTGCCAACACTCGGGAGGCAGAGGTAGGAGGAGGGCTATGAGTTTGAGGCCAGCCTGACACTACAGAGTGAGTTCCAGGTCAGCCTGGGTTATAGAGGACCCTACCTTGAAAAAAAAAAGTTAAAAAAGACATACTTCAAGAATAGATTATGAAATTTGGTACAATATGAGTGACAGTATGGAAGTATAGTAGACAAAAGTCTTTTTTAAAAAATATTTTATTTATTCATTTTCAAGCAGAGAGAGAGAGAAAGAGAGAGAGAGAGAGAGAGAGAGAGAGAGAGAGAGAGAGAGAGCACACGAACGCACCAGGGCCACCACCTTGTGGGTCTGGCTTATGTGGGTCCTGGGGAATTGAACCCAGGGCCTTAGACACTGGAGCCAAGTGCCTTAACCGCTGAGCCATTTCTCCAGTCCTAGACAAAAGTCTTTGAATACTTTCATTTTTGGTTTTCAAAGACACCTAAAAAATGCCTGAAAAAAATCTAGTTTCTTGGCTGGACAGATGGCATAGCTGTTAAGGTCCTTGCTTGCAAAGCCTAATGGCTTGGGTTCAATTCCCCATACCCATGTGAAGCCAGATGCACTGAGTGGCACATGCATCTGGAGTTCATTTGCACTGACAAGAGGCCCTGGTGTGTTCATTCTCTTTCTATCTCTTGCAAATTAAAAAAAAATAAAAGAAAGAAATCTAGTTTCTACCTTTTTAGGTGTGATAGATGGTCTAGCCTACCTTTGCCTAAACAGATTAGTTGTGAATAGTATGCTTTATGTGCAGATCTTCTGATTTGGGTTTTCTGGTATATTATATTCAAACTAAGACTTTTAGTAATAGCTTATTTAATGAAATTCCAGGAATGAGATCAACATATTTATCAATTCTTTACTATTACCACGCATTGGGCTAACTATACAGATACATAGTTCTTAAATGGAAATAAAGATTATTACCATTTTGGGGTATGGTGACACATGCCTACAAGTCCTAGCATCTGGGAGGCAGAGGCAGGTACAAGTCTGCCTCAAAAAAACAAAACAGAGCTGGGTGTGGTGGTGCACACCTTAATCCTAGAACTCTGGAGGAAGTGGTGGGAGGATTGCCATGAGTTCAAGGCCGCCCTCAGACTACATACTGAATTCCAAGTCAGCCTGGGCTACAGCTAGACCTATCTCAAAAAAGAAAAAGAAAAAAAACAACCAAAACAAAAATAAAAAAAGAATCATTTAGGGCCAGAGACGAATCAGTGGTTAGAGGTGCTTGCTTGCAAAACCTGATAGCCAGTGTTCGAGTCCCCAGTACCCACGTAAAGCCAGATACACAAAGTGGCATATGTGTCTGGAATTTGCAGTGACTGGAGGAGTGTTCCCATTCCCTTTTTAATATTCTCTCTCTCTCTGCTTGAAAATAAATAAAATACAAATATTTCTTATTAAAGAGTTTATTAATAATCATGTAAGTTATTCTTACGAGATAACTGCTCTTATTAAATATTTATTGGTAGGTGGCAATAGTGCTTCGAAGGCTGAGAGAACTACAGCTTCAGGAAGTTGCTTTGCGGCAAGAAAATAAGCGTCCTAGCCCACGGAAGCTCTCTTCTGAACCTCTTTTGCCCCTGGATGAGGAAGCTGTGGATATGGATTATGGAGATATGGCAGTCAATGTAGTGGATGGAGAACAGGAGGCCTCTAGAGACATGGAGATCTCCTTTCATCTTGATTCAGGCCACAAGACTAGTAGTAGAGTGAACTCAGCCACTAAACCTGAAGAAGGAGGATTGAAGAAAAACAAGTCAGCAAAACAGGGTGACAGAGAGAGCTTTAGGAAAGCCAAGCAAAAGTTGGGTTTCTCAACTTCTGACCCAGATCGTACATTTGTTGAGCTGTCTAATAGCAGCTGGTCAGAAATGTCCCCCTGGGTAATTGGCACCAATTATACCCTTTATCCTATGACTCCTGCTATTGAGCAACGTCTCATTCTCCAATATTTGACCCCTCTAGGAGAGTATCAGGAGGTAAGTTTTTGGGAAAGGTACTATTCACATTTCTGGATTATGATGTTTATTTCTGTTATTTTAAGGTCATACTTTACACACTGACATGTTCTTAACTGTACTCCAGAAAGGTAACTTCAAACTAGTAAGGTCTTTAAATATCACATCTGAAAAGTCTGGTATGATTAAAGTGCATTAATTTGAGCACATATGAACACATTCTTCATGATGGATATTTCATTTCTTTAGTCTTCTAGCTTCATAGAATACAACAGGGAACCTCTAAAAATTAGAGCCAAAATTTAAGTCTTGTTTTTGGTCCTCATTTCAGTTACTTCCCATATTTATGCAACTTGGATCACGGGAGTTGATGATGTTTTATATTGATCTAAAACAGACTAATGATGTCCTGCTTACATTCGAAGCACTTAAGGTAAAGTTCTTAAAAATACTAGGTCGTTGAGTATTTTATTGGTAGCAGTGTTTATAAAACTATGATGTTGAATATAGTTGGAATAGTGGGTACTGGTTAGCCATATGTGACTTTTCAGCACTTGAATATAGATTGTGCTTCTGAGACACTGAATTTTATTTTATTTTTTTGAGACAGAATCCTAGTCTCTAGCACAGGCTGGCTTGGAACTCACTACTCCAGGTTAGTCTCATGTTTGTAGCAATCCTCCTGCTTCAGCCTCCCTGGTGCTGAGGTTACATTTAGGAGACCTGCTTCAGCCTCCCTGTTGCTGAGGTTACATTTAGGAGACACACAGTGGCTTTGAACTTACTTTTTTTTTTTTTTTTTTAATATATTTATTTGCAAGCAGAGAGAGAAGAGAGGGAGAATGGGTATGACAGGACCTCCACCTGCTGCATACAGACTCTAGATGCATGTGCCACTTTGTGCATCTGGCTTTACATGGCCGCTGAGGAATTGAACTGGGGTCATTAGGTTTGCAGGCAAGCACCTTAACCGCTGAGCCATCTCTCCAGCCTTGGTTTTGTTTTTTCCAGGAAAGTATGGAATGATGTCATTCAAACCTGACAGAAAATAGCTGTCATTGTAGATTATATCTAACAACATTTCAATATTGATATTGAAATAAAGACCTTCTAAGATAGGCATAAGCTAATTAATGGCAACTAAACTAGCATTGTGAAAAATACTTAAATACTTGAAGGAATTCTAAGGCCAATCACACACACAAGAGGAATAGATGAACAAATGAAAACTAGGAAAGAACCAAACATGTCCCACACAATAAATCTATAAATCTCCAGGATAAATAAGGGAGAGAAAAATGGAGCCAACCATATTCAAACCAACTAGGAAAAACACTAACAAAGTGAAAAGAATCAGCAAATATCTCTCAATAATGACCCTATATGTAAATAATCTAAACACTCCAAATAGAAAATGTAGACTAGCTGATTGTATTAAAAGAAAACGATCAAAATGTTTATCTGAAAATTACCTCACTGGCAAACATACACATAGACTAAAAGTTGAAGGATTCAAAATGATTTACCAGGGCTGGAGAGATGGCTCAGCGGTTAAGGCACTTGCCTCAAGTGCTAAGACCCTGGGCTCAATTCCCCAGTACCCACATAAGCCAGGCCCACAAAGTGGTGGCTCTGGTGCGCGCTCTCTCTCTGTCTCTCTGTCTCTCTGTCTCTCTCTCTCTCTTTCTGTATTTCTGCTTGAAAATGAATAAATAAAATATTTAAAAAAATGATTTACCAAACAAGTAGAAACTAAAAGCAAGCAAGAGTAGCTATATATGACAAACTAGACTTCAAGCCTAAATTAATCAGAACACATACAGACACTACATATTAATAAAAGGAACAATTCAAGAAGATATGATTATATATTGCACATATAAGATAAATGAATATATAAAATAATTATGCAACCAATTTCATAAAGCAGAAACAACTAGGTATTACATGACAAGTCCAGAAATAATAATCATGAATGACTAATACTCAACAGATCATCCAGATCAAAAAAAAAAAGAGAGCAGGGGCTAGGGAGATGGCTCACCTGTTAAAGGAGCTTGTTTCGAAAGCCTGCCATCCCAGGTTCAATTCCTCAGTGCCCACTAAAGCCAGATGCACAAAGTGGCGCATGCATCTGGAGTCTGCAGCGGCCAGAGGCCCTGACATACCTATTCTCTCTTCTTTCTCTGCTTGCAAATAAAAAATATTTAAAAAAAAACAAAAACGTTCAAAGCCAGTGTGGTGTCTCATTAATGTAACCTCAGCACCAGGGAGGCTGAAGCAGGAGGATTGCTACAAAGGTGAGTTTCATGCCAGCCTTTGCTACAGACTAAGATTCTAAATTCTACAATTCTAGACAGCTGGATGTGTTGTCATGTTCTAACAAAAGACTCAAGTGATAGAGGAAATAGATGTTGTCTCCCTACCTACCTATTGTGTGAAATTACCACTATATAGTTGTGCCATTAAAAAAAAAGGTCTGTAGCCTAAGTGTTATAGGCAACCCTACATGTTAAGCTGATCTTGAGGTAAGATTGGATAGAAGTATGGTAGAGGCTTGTGTAACAAAAATAGGATAATAAGGATTGAACTATACATAAGAATTAGTCCAACTCTGTGTATTGAGAGAACTTCTGGAGAGGGTATTTGTACCTGTTTGTGCCTTTGACCTTGGCAAAATTTGCTCAAGTTTAAGCATGTAATCACAAACCCGTGCTTTTTCTTCCTGGAGACAGCAGGGGACACTCTAGCTCTCTGGATGCCCTGCCCATATGACTTAGGTTTAGAGTCATCAGGTATCTCTTGTTTGTCTTGTTCCCTGCCTTGCAAGGGTGCAGGATCCTGATCAATTCCAGAGAGGCGAATGGGGACTGAACAGGAAATCAGGTGTTGGCGGTATATGCACTGGGGAGGCTGAGGCAGCATGGGTAGCCCAAGCTACATACTGAGACTCTGTCTTTAAAAAAAAAAAAATGATAGAAAAGAGAGAGAGAAAGAAAAAAAAAGAATAAAACAAAAAAAATAAGAAAAAAAAATAGAAAAGCTAAAGATCTAGCCGGGTGTGGTGGCGCACGCCTTTAATCCCAGCACTCGGGAGGCAGAGGTAGGAGGATTGCCTTGAGTTCAAGGCCACCCTGAGACTACATAGTGAATTCCAGGTCAGCCTGGACTAGAGCGAGACCCTACCTCGAAACCACCCCCCCCCCAAAAAAAAAAAACCCAAAAAAGAAAGAAAAGCTAAAGATCTATTTAGAATGTTCCAATTAGTTGTAAAATATACTTTGCTTCAGATTCTTTGGGTGTTAATATAGCACTTGGGAGGTAGAGCAGGAGGATTAAGAACTTGGTATTTTTGTCATGGATGCTGGAGAGGCTCATGAGGCCCTGTCTCTCTCTCCCTGAGGAGCTCATGGCAGTGAATGGTTGCTAGGGGTGGAGACTCATTCTCTTCTCTGATAAGTGGTGGTAAGAAGATGGGATTCGGTTGGAGTGGGAAGGGGGATAAGAGAGGGTAATAGGGTCTATAAGATCAAAATACAATATTATCATGTGAAATTATCAAAGAATAAGTGAAACAGATAATAGCAAATAGCTGGGAATGGAGTTTAGGAATAAAAACTAAATTAAAATGTATAAAAGCCTAAAAAGTTTTTTTTTAAATTGTTCTTTGGTGGTACATTGAAGATCAGTTTAAAAGAGCAAAGTTTTGGACTTCATTAATTGAGTCATTTATGGAGCTAATATTAAAATAACTAGGAGGGTGGTGAGAAGGGATGATGATTCATGGTATATTGTTTATATGTATGGAAGTTGTCAATCAAAAGTTAAAAATAGGGCTGGAGAGATGGCTCAGCAGTTAAGGCACTAGCCTCCAGTGCCTAAGGCCCCGTGTTCAATTCCCCAGTACCCACATGGGCCAGACCCACAAGGTGGTGGCCCTGGTGTTCTCTCTCTCTCTCTCTCTCTCTCTCTGCTTGAAAATGAATAAATAAATTTTTAAAAAAGTTAAAAATAGCTGGGCGTGGTGGTGCACACCTTTATTTATTTTTTATTTTTTTGTTTTTTTGAGGTAGGGTCTCGCTCTAGCCCAGGCTGACCTGGAATTCACTCTGTAGTCTCAGGTTGGCCTGGAACTCAGGCGTTCCTCCTACCTCTGCCTCCCAAGTGCTGGGATTAAAGGCGTAGGAGGATTGCTGTGAGTTTGAGGCTACCCAGAGACTATTTCATGAATTCCTGGTCAGCCTGGGTTAGAGCGAGACCCTATCTCAAAAAACAAAAACGTTTTTTAAAAAAAGAATTAGCCAAGCGTGGTGGTGCAGGCCTTTAATCCCAGCATTTGGGAGGCAGAGGTAGGAGGACTGCTGTGAGTTCAAGACCAGCCTGAGATTACATAGTGAATTCCAGGTCAGCCTGGGCTACGAGTGAGACCCTACCTAGAAAAACCAAAGGGAAGGAAGGAAGGAAGGAAGGAAGGAAGGAAGGAAGGAAGGAAGGAAGGAAGAAGGAAGGAAGGAGGAAGGAAGAAATTAAGGGCTGGAGAGATAGCTCAGCCATTAAAGGTGCTTGCTTGCAAGGCCTGATGGTCAACTTTCGATTCCCCAGTGCTCACATAAAGCCAAATGCACTAAGTGGTGAATGGGCCTGGAGTTTGGGGTAGCAGGAAGCCCTAGCATGCCCATACTTATTATCAGGCTCTCTCTGTCTCTCTGTCTCTCTCTCTCTTCTCCCTCTCTTTCTCTCTTAGATAATAAAAGAATTAAATTTGGAGCCGGGCGTGGTGGCGTACGCCTTTAATCCCAGTACTGGGGAGGTAGAGGTAGGAGGATCACCATGAGTTCAAGGCCACCCTGAGACTACATAGTGAATTCCAGGTCAGCCTGGGCTAGAGTGAGACCCTACCTCAAAAAACCAAAAAAAAAAAAAAAAAAAAAGAATTAAATTTGGGAAGTTTAGCATGTACTAATGAAATGGTTGGAAGATCATGCCATTATATATAGCAATATTTATCTGTGTGTGTGGTACTGGGTATTAAAACTAGGGCCTTGACAATGCCAGGTAAGCACTCTATCTGCATTCCTCCACCCCCAAGTCCTTTTTTTTTTCTTGTTTTTTTCAGACAGAGTCCTGCCCACACTGGCCTCGAATTTCTTGTCCTCAGCCTTGTGATCGGCTGGGATTATGGACTTGTGCCATTATACCCATCTCCATTTTTTTTTTCTTGAGGTAGGGTCTCCCTCTAGCCCAGGCTGACCTGGAATTCACTATGTATCTCAGGGTGTCTTTGAACTCACAGTGATCCTCCTGCCTCTGCCTCCAGAGTGCTAGAATTAAAGGCTTGTGCCACCACACCTGGCCCTGTTTTCTTTTATTATTTTTTCTTTAATTTATTTTGTGAGGATACACACACACACACACACACACACACACACACACACACACACACATATACACACACACACACACACACATATATATATATATGTATATATATATATATATAGAGAGAGAGGGGGGGGGGAGGAGGGATGGGAGAGAGGAGAGACAATGGGTATGCCAGGACCTCCTGCCACTGCAAAAGGCCTGCATACGTCACTTTTTGCATCTGGCATTACTTAGGTGCTGGGGAATCGAACCTGGGTTGTTAAGCATTGCAGATAAGTGCCTTAATCACTGAGCCATCTCGATAACCCCCATTTCCTGCTTTTAACCTGCATCAGAACCTTTGTTGTGCTGAGGTGAAGTATATACATGTTCAGCAAAGCCCCTGCCTTGGCTCAAAGGTTTTCTAAAGACAGAGGCTTTGGTGTTAGAAAGGAAAAGAGGAATATAGAGTTTTAGGGTGTTTCTTCCTTTTTTGTTTTGTTTTCCTTAAATGATTACTAGCATTGCTTTTGTGAGAGGATGGTTGTCTATTTTGAGTACCTTACTAGAGGACTCTTATACCAGTTTTGTATTTAATATTATGTTGAGATTTAAGATGCTTTTAGATTATTCCATGGTAACTCTTTATTGCCTTGTTTAGCACCTAGCATCCCTCCTTCTCCATAACAAATTTGCTACAGAATTTGTTGCACATGGTGGAGTACAGAAATTACTGGAAATCCCTCGTCCTTCTATGGCTGCAACAGGTGTATCCATGTGCTTGTATTATCTGTCCTACAACCAAGATGCTATGGAGAGAGTAAGTATAGTCCATTCAGGTATATGGGACTGGGAGTAGATGGAGACATCTCTTTCAAAGAACACTTTCACAGAACAACATTTGGATAAGAAGAAATGAATAATGCGAAGACTAGATTCTAGTGAAACATAAGAAAGCATGAATGTGTAGTCTTCATAAAGCATTCCAAAAATGTATAATTGTTTGGAAAAGTTTCTGAAGTTTTCTGGTTCAACAGAAGTGTAAAGCTGATTAGAGCTTTTACGAGCTTTGTTTTTTTGTCATTTCTGTTGGTACTATTCCTTGTCCATCAGTACAGTTATATTTTACATTTTTCAGTTTATTGTAAAAACAGTTGGGCAATACTTTGTGTATATGAAGTAATTTGTGACAGAGATAGTAAAATCATTCCAGCTGTTCTGGTTCCCTGTTTGGATCTATTGTTTTTCCACCTAAGTTTTTCAAGGTTAGCAATTTTTTAAAAACAAGTATAAGGGGGGGGGGGGAGGTTCTGTATTTGAAAAGTTTTGGTTTTCCTGGGTCATCTTGTCATTTTTGTACCAGAAACATTTTACTTCTAGTAATTTGTGTAGTGTGACTTTTTTAGTAGAGAAAAGCTGATAATTTTGTCTTCAGCTTTGTCTCTGCTTATTTATTAAAATAATCATTTGAAATTTAAAAAATTTCTCCTTTTGCCGGGCGTGGTGGTGCATGCCTTTAATCCCAGGATTTGGGAGGCAGAGGTAGGAGGATTGCCGTGAGTTCGAGGCCACCCTGAGACTACATAGTGAATTCCACGTCAGCCAGGACTAGAGCGAGACCCTACCTCGAAAAAACCAAAAAAAAAAAAAAATTCTCCTTTTGAGTTCAACATTATGCAAGGTTAGTCCTTTTTTGAGAGCAGTAAATCTCTGTGTATACAAAATTAAGTATGGCCTAGATACAGAATTGTTTAATCCATAGCAGATACCAAATACACACGAGTGACTTAGTGAGTCAGTAGGATACTACACTTAGAGCTTAGTATCAGTGGTCTCAGCCACTTTTATCACCTTGGAAAATGCTCTTAACCTCTTTGAGCCTCTTCCTTATCTGTTAAGGTGAAAAATCTAATACTTTTGTAACGGAGCCAGTTGGAAATATTAAATGATATATTTGTTGGCACTCAGTATAGGTTAAACTTAAAAATTATCTCTGTAAAATTTTTTTTTACTTTTGGTTTTTCAAGGTAGGGTCCCACTTTATTCAGGGGACCTGGAATTCACTATGTAGTCTCAGGCTGGCCTCAAACTCCTACCTCTTGGATCCTCCTACCTCTGCCTCCTGAGTGCTGGGACTTTTGAGTGCTGGGACTAAAGGCGTACGTCATCATGCCTGGCTAAAGTTGTCTATATTTAAGTATTTTCAGGTTTGGAATGCATCATATTCTAAAATTACAATTGTAACTTAAACTTTAAACTGAGAATGACTTGACTTATAATGGTCATTGTTTTGTATTCTGTAATCATATCTATGCCCACTGTTGAATTTTTCCTCTCTTTTTCAAAGATTCCTTTGCCGGAAATTAAAATTTTTATTTTTTGCAGGTTTGCATGCATCCCCACAATGTTCTGTCTGACGTGGTGAACTATACCCTGTGGTTGATGGAATGCTCCCATGCCTCAGGATGCTGCCATGCAACTATGTTTTTCTCAATTTGTTTCTCATTCCGAGCTGTCTTGGAGCTCTTTGACCGTTATGATGGCCTTCGTCGTCTGGTGAACTTGGTGAGGTTCTTTCATTCTTGCACTAGAGGTAGAGGTCCTGCTTGTTTTGGTTTTCCTGAAGGACACCACACTGAGAGAGGAAGTTTATTTTTGAATTTTTGAGACAGCATCCCATTTAACTTAAGGCTGGCCTCAAATTCATGATATAGCCAAAGATGACCTTGAATTCCTCACCTCTTGGCTTTACCTCCCAAGTGCTAGGATTATAGGTGTTCATTACCCTGCCCAGCTGGAAGGAAGTTTCTGATTGGAGTTGTGGACAACATATGTGTGTGTGTGTGTGTGTGTGTGTGTGTGTGTGTGTAAATTATTTGCAAGCAGAAAGAGACAGAGAAAATGGGCACACCAGGACCTCCAGCCACTGGAAATGAACTCCAGATGCATGCACCACTTTGTGCTTCTAGCTTTACGCATGCACTGAGGAATCGAACTTGGGTCATTAGGCTTTGCAGACAAGTGCCTTAACTGCTGAGCCATCTCTCTAGCCCTGTATATAATTTTTGAGACAGGATTTCACTCTAGCCCAGGCTTGCTTTGAACTCAAGTGATCCTCCTATTGCAGACTTCTGAGTGCTGGGGTTGAAGACAAGAGCCCCCCCATGCCCAGTATATAAATTCTGGTTTCTCTCATTTACAAGTTTCTTTTATCTTTATTTATTTATTTATTTTTGGTTTTTCGAGGTAGGGTCTCACTCTTGCCCAGGCTGACCTGGAATTCACTATGTAGTCTCAGGGTGGCCTTGAACTCATGGTAATCCTCCTACCTCTGCCTCACCAGTGCTGGGATTAAAGGTGTGCGCCACCACACCTGGATATATATATATTTTTTCTGTTTAGGATTGAATTAGCAGGGCCTCATGCTAAACATGTACTCTATCACTTTGTTGCCCACTTCTTTATCTCTTTGATAGTTGGAGGTCTCACTGTGCCATTGGAGACTTGCTTTGGATGTAGTAATTTTTTTTTTCTTTTTTGAGGCAGGGTCTCACTTTAGCCCAGGCTTACCTGGAAGTCACTCTGTAGCCCAGGATGGTCCTGTATATGTTTTGACATGATTAAATGTTACCATATTTTTGGTTTCATGTGGCTATTAGCATATTGTACTTATGGCTATACTTTGATACTTGTCAGTCTTGTTGAACATAAATATTTACCAAATCCCTTTTTTATTATCTTTTTACTTTTCTCTTCCTGCATGTCCTTTTCCCACCCACTCCCCAATGTCATACCTATTTACTAATAGATCAGTACTTTGGAGATTTTAAATTTGGAGGATCAAGGTGCTCTTTTGAGTGATGATGAAATATTTGCCAGCCGCCAAACTGGGAAACATACCTGTATGGCCTTGCGCAAGTATTTTGAGGCTCACCTGGCCATTAAATTGGAACAAGTGAAGCAGTCCCTTCAGAGAACTGAGGGTGGCATTCTTGTTCACCCTCAACCTCCATACAAGGTAAGAAGATGTGGTTTTATATATATACATATATATATATATATATACATATATATATTCTTTGTTGTGTGGAGCTCAAATCCAGGGCCTCAGATTCACTGGATAAGCACTACACCACTGAGCCTACATCCCAGACCCAGGACACAGTCTTAGAAGTTAACACTTCATATAGCATCTCCAGCCTTGAAACTCAGTTCAGACCAGCAGCATGTTGTGAGTACATATTCTGGATTTTATTTGCCCTGTGTGGAAGTAGGACATTTGAAAGTGGATATAATAGATAAATTTCAAGGACTTTTTTCTCTCCCACTTGTGGCTGTTTTGGCATACTAGAACTGAAAGGTGAACTGATGAATGTGTAAAAGTGAGCTTTCTTTTATAAAAAGTACTAAATCTCCTTCCTGCTCTCCTGCCTCCTGTGCAGAATTTCTTGTTTTTTATTTTTTCTTCCTTCCAAGGTAGGGTCTCACTTTAGCCCAGGCTGACCTGGCACTCCCTAGTCCCAGGCTGGCCTCCAATTTATGGCAATCCTTCTACCTCTGCCTCTCAAGTGCTGGGATTAAAGGTGTACACCACCATACCCAGCTCAGAATTTCATTTTTGCAAAGGTGAGTCTATAATTCTAGTCTTCTGTCATTTTAGAATTTATTTGATACGTTTTAGGACCAAGGTTGGTATCTGCATGTTTCAAAAATCACAAATTAAGGAGATACCAGTTTATCTGGTGCTGCTTTCTTACATTAAGATGTGAAATGAAATATATGTACAAAGAAGTCTTTTGTTATTAACAAAGCATTATATAGTCATTGTTTCATTTGAACTACTGGCCCAAGAGTTGTGGAATTCGAAAGCTATTATTAAAATTTATTGGCCAGCCAGGTGTGGTGATGCATGCCTTTTAGCCTCAGCACTCAGGAAGCTGAGGTAAGAGGATCACCTCGAAAAAACAAAGCCAGGGCTGGAGAGATGTTTGAGCAGTTAGAGCATTTGCCTGCAAACCTTAATAACTTGGGTTTGATTCCCCAGTATCCATATACAGCCAGGTACACATGGTGGCACATGCGTCTGGAGTTCATTTGCAGTGTCTGGAGGCCCAGTCGCACCCATTCTGTCTCTTTTCTATCTCTCTGCTTATAAAGAAATAAAAAAAAAAAAAAACCAAAAGAAATCCATTGGCCAGTGATCTATGCTTGAGAAAGTAGCAGGCAGATGATATAATTGTGTATAATATAATAACTATCATAATGTATGTATCTCCTTATAGGCATGTTCATATACTCATGAGCAGATTGTGGAAATGATGGAGTTTTTGATAGAATATGGCCCTGCTCAGCTATATTGGGAACCAGCTGAAGTCTTCCTCAAACTTTCTTGTGTGCAACTCTTGTTGCAGCTTATCTCTATTGCCTGCAACTGGAAGACCTATTATGCAAGGTGAGACTAGAGGTGTCAAATGAAGCTTGATCCTGTTTTTTGTTTTTGCTAAAGTTGATGTTGGTTTGGATTGCTTTGCTTAAGCACATGGTTTATGCTTAACAGCTGAATCTGAGAAACCCAAGTTAAGCATGAAATGTCCTTTTAACCTAAGGGTGTTTTTCTTACATATGGTCTTGTTTGTAAACATTGCACACTTATGTTATGAAATACATACATTACATACTTTTACATGTTAATATCTAAACTGTAATATTTCTCTACTATAATTTATTCCCATTCTTATCATTATCTTTTGGAGTATTTTCGAACGTATAATGTATAGAAGAATCCAGTTTATAGGGTGTCTGTATTTTCACTTTTATTGGATATTATGAAATTGCTTGTAAAATGAACAGCGGTTTTCCACCTTCTTAAATATGTTTGGTACCCAATTTAAATATATTCCAGATGCATGGGCCACTTTGTGCATCTGGCTTTATGTGGGCAGTGAGGAATTGAACCCAGGCTGTCAGGCTTTGCAAGCAGACACCTTTAACTGCCGAGCCATCTCTCAAGCCCCTCTTTGTTTTTCTTTCTTTTCTTTTTTCCTTTTTACCTTTTTGTTTTTAACATGATTGTTTCTTGTAGTTATGCTGTTGTTTTCCTTTCATTAATTCTTCTTCCTCTCCAGGAATGATACTGTGCGCTTTGCATTGGATGTCCTGGCTATTCTCACTGTGGTTCCAAAAATCCAGCTCCAGTTGGCAGAGTCAGTGGATGTATTGGACGAAGGTGGCTCTACTGTTTCCACTGTAGGTAGGTTGCAAGATAATTTTTGTTGTTGCTTGATGTAAATTTGTTTCCCTTTGCTGGTTGTGCTTGCGTACCTAATTTTGAGATACTAGAATAGTAGAGGAGGGTTCATTGTCCCTTATATGTGGCAATTTTATATGAGGGTCATACAAATAAAACTCAAGGTTTGTGAGTAGTAGTTTGCTATAATAATATATGTGAATTTCTGTAAACTTTACACTTTGATCGTGCACTTAAAATAAAGTTTATGGTAATAATGGGTAAAAGACTTAGGGAGTTTTGTAATTAGTGATGGGAAGCTTAAAATGGTTAGTAAGTACAAACACAGAAAGGAAAGACACTCTGATTAAAGGTCACGATGTTAGGAGCAGGCTGATGAGGCTTCTGCTGAGAACAGTGATTGTGGGTCTGAAGTCATACCACTAGTGCTAAGGTTAGGCACTTAGGTTTTTTTTTGGGGGGGAGGGGGAGGGTTGGTTCAAGGTAGGGGTCTAATTCTAGTCCAGGTTGACCTGGAATTTACTCTGTAGTCCTAGGCTGGTCTCAAACTCTCAGTGATCCTCCTACCTCCTGAGTGTCTGAGCACACTCAGCTCAGGCACTTAGTTGTTTTTTTTTTCGAGGTAGGGTCTCACTCTAGCCCAGGCTGACCTGGAATTCACTATGTAGTCTCAGGGTGGCCTCGAACTCATGGTGATCCTCCTACCTTTGCCTCCCAAGTGCTGGGATTAAAGGCGTGCACCACCACGCCTGGTTTAGGCACTTAGTTTTTTTTTTTTTTTGGTTTTTCGAGGTAGGGTCTCGCTCTAGTCCAGGCTGACCTGGAATTCACTCTATAGTCTCAGGGTGGCCTCGAACTCACAGCGATCCTCCTACCTCTGCCTCCCGAGTGCTGGGATTAAAGGCGTGCGCCACCACACCCGGCTAGGCACTTAGTTTTTAAACAAAAATTACACATGATAAGTGTGTGGTGTATGCACATGTATGTGCCCTTGTGGCACCCCATGCACTCTCTTGGATCGGACTGGTACAGGTGCTTACCTGTGGTGGCCAGAGCACGGACCCAGTTTATCCTGCTCCATTGCTATTCCACTGTTTATTTGAGCTGGAGTCTTTCACTGATAAAAGACCTTGCTGCTTTTATTTATTTTTATTTTTTAAAAATTTTAAATTATTTTTGAGTTTGCTTTTTTTTGTAGGCCTGGGTGATTCCTTAGTTTCTAATCCCTTTGCCATGCCCAGTAGCTCCTATGGGTTCTGGAGATCAAACTCAGGCAGTTTCAGGCCCCTCAGGCCCTCATACTTGTAAAGGAAGTGTATTTAACTGCTGAGTCATCTTTCCAGCCCTAGGTACTTGTTTTTAATTTTTTTTAATACATAGAACAAGGTAAGGTTCCCACTGCCATGGCTGAGTTAAGGGCCTTTTGCTTTCCTGTAAAATTTTAATTAGTTTTAATTCATTCCCACTAGTTTTTGTTCCTCTTAACCTAAACAGTGCACAGAAACCTTTGTTTGAGAATTCCACACTTCACACTTCCACATAATACTTATATCACCCTGCTATCTAATAATTACATATGGGACATCACATCATATATATGTAGTAGAACTGATTGTACTTTGTACATATAAACAAGTCTTGATTTTTAATTTGGAGCTACACTCTAGTTAGCTATGAAGTTTTGTTACTAAAACTTTTTAGGCTGTGCCTGGTAGTGGAGGTCTGCAACTCTGGTTGCTTAGGAGGTTGAAGTAATAGAATCACAAAATCAAAGCTAGACTAGAGTGAGTTCAAAGCCACTCTGGGCAACTTAGTGAATCCTTGTCTCTAAATAAAAAAAAGGGGGGGGGGTGGACTGGAGAGATGGCTTAGCAGTTAAGGCACTTGCCTGCAAAGCAGAAGGACCCAAGTTCAATTCCCCATTCCCACATAAAATCAGATGCACAAGGTGGCTCTTGTCTGCAGTTCGTTTGCAGTGGCTGGAGTTCCTGGTGTACGCCTTTCTCTCTCTCTGTCTCTCTGTCTCTCTCTCTCTTTCATATGAATAAATAAAATATTTTTAAAAATAAATAAAAAAAGGGCTGGGCACTATCCTCTGACTTTGCTTTCTCCTCTGTTAATTTGTTAGGGCACATAGAACCAGGAGTTCAGGAATGACCAGCCCTTTCATGGTCTGGTCCCATGGGTTCTAGCTTTTTTTTATTTGTTTGTTTTTTGAGGTAGGGTCTGGCTCTAACCCAGGCTTACCTGGAATTTATTATGTAGTCTTAGGCTGGCCTTGAACTCAAAGGATCCTCCTACCTCTGCCTTCCAAGTGCTGGGACTAAAGTAGTATGCCACCACACCCAACTAGGTTTAATTTTTTGAACAGAGAAATGATTCAAGATTGGATATAGTCCTCTCTGAGTATCAAATAGTCCTTGGACTGGGGACATTCAAAATAGCAAGCCTTTCCTTCTTATCCCTTGCCAGAAGAAAATGCTCCTTCATTACAGGTGCATTTCTCTTGCCCCTATGTTAAGAGGTCATACAGTACAGTGCTTATTTGAGCAGCCCAATCTGCACAGATTTTTCTGTGACTCGGAATGCTCTATTGCCTTTTCTTTGAGAAAGGGTTGATAGATTGCCAGGCTTAGTGGCTCATTCCTCACACCCTGCATTCGGGAGAGAGGATTGAAATATACTCCTGCTGTGGCCTCCTCCTCCTACAAGTCTTATCTGTGCTTGTATGGAACCCAAACTGCAGAACCACGATGTTGAGATGGACACACTGAAAAACCCCTGGTAATTGTTAAGTCATGATACAGACTTCAGTTTGTCTTGTATAAAATGGAAAATAAATGTTATCAACAACAACAAAAGGAGGGCTGGTGATCTAGCTCAGTAAGTGTCTACTTACCTGGCAGGTCCCCAAGGAATAAAAACCTTTCTTTTGTTTCTTTCTTTCTTTTTTTTTTTTTTTTTGAGGGTCTCCCTCTAGCCTAGGCTGATCCGGCACTCACTTTGTAGTCCCAGGCTGGCTCTGAACTCTGCCTCTCGAGTGTTGGGATTAAAGATGTGTGCCACCATGCCTGGCCAGAAAATAAAAAAAAAAAACAAAACCAACTTTTTTGTTAACATTAGCATACAAAATTTCCATAGCATATGTCATAGTTCCTTGTTCCCCCAGTTACCCTTCTTTCCAGTTTTGTCTCCCTTCTATTTTCATGTCATACAGTTAAATTTTGATTCTGAATATGAGACAAAATATGCCATTGTTTTCATCCAGTTACTCTATTGTTCTCTTCCCTTTAGACCAATTCCTATTCCTTTCATTCCTTCTTGTAGTCCATCACCCTTATACTCTCATGTCCTTGGTTTTTTGTTTGGGTTGGTGTTTTTTTTTTTTTTTTCTCTTCAAGGTAGGGTCTCACTCTAGCCCAGGGTGACCTGGAATTCACTATATAGTCTCATCGTGGCCTCGAACTCACCGATACTTCTACCTCTGCCTCCCAAGTGCTGGGACTAAAGGTGTGCACCACCACGCCCGGCTGGATTTTTTTTTTTAAGTTTAGAAAGCTTATTAGGTTAAGAGGAGAGAAAGAAAACTGATTTGGTTTTTGAGACAGGGTCTTAATCTAATCCAGGCTGGCCCAGAACTCACTGTGTAGCTCCAGCCTTGCCTCAGACTCCTGAGTGCTGGCATTTCATTTTTAATGAATGAATAAAATTCTGTGATATATTTTATATACATATATAATTATTTATATAAATTATATATATACATCATATATATGTACAATTATATATACAATATATATATCATATGTTCTTTATTCATTGTTCTGTTGATATGCATTGAGGCTGGTTATATAGCTTGGCTATTGTAAATAATGTAGCAGAAACAGGGTGTGTAAATATCTCTGTAGAATACTGACTTCAATCCTTCTAGTCATTAGTTTCATGTGGAATAATATAATTTTTATTCCTCATCACAGGTATCAGCATTATTTTGGGAGTGGCTGAGGGTGAGTTCTTTATCCATGATGCTGAAATTCAGAAGTCAGCACTTCAAATTATCATCAATTGTGTGTGTGGCCCAGATAACCGAATATCCAGTATCGGCAAATTTATTTCTGGAACTCCTAGGAGAAAGCTGCCTCAGACCCCCAAGAGCAGTGAGCATACCCTGGCCAAGATGTGGAATGTGGTCCAGTCCAATAATGGCATCAAGGTGCTTCTGTCCTTACTGTCCATCAAGATGCCCATCACAGATGCAGACCAGATCCGGGCCCTGGCCTGCAAGGCCCTTGTGGGCCTGTCTCGCAGCAGTACTGTTCGGCAGATCATCAGCAAGCTGCCTCTTTTCAGCAGTTGCCAAATACAGCAGCTGATGAAGGAGCCTGTGCTGCAGGACAAGCGTAGTGATCATGTCAAATTCTGCAAATATGCTGCTGAGCTCATCGAGCGGGTGTCAGGAAAGCCACTTCTTATTGGAACTGATGTGTCCCTGGCAAGATTGCAGAAAGCAGATGTTGTTGCCCAGTCAAGGATCTCCTTTCCTGAGAAAGAGCTCCTTCTGTTGATACGAAACCATCTCATTTCTAAAGGTCTTGGAGAGACAGCAACTGTGTTGACAAAAGAGGCTGACCTGCCCATGACTGCTGCCTCACATTCTTCTGCTTTCACCCCAGTAACTGCTGCTGCTTCTCCTGTCTCTCTTCCGCGAACTCCTCGTATTGCCAACGGCATTGCGACTCGCCTGGGCAGCCATGCTACTGTGGGTGCCTCTGCCCCTTCTGTCCCTGCTGTCCATCCTCAGCCACGGCCTCCCCAGGGTTCACTAGCTTTGCCTGGCCCATCTTATGCAGGCAGCTCCCCTTTGATTGGTAGGATCAGTTTCATCAGAGAGAGGCCGTCACCCTGCAATGGCAGGAAAATCAGAGTGTTGCGGCAGAAGTCGGACCATGGCGCCTACAGCCAAAGCCCAGCCATAAAAAAGCAGTTGGATAGACATCTTCCTTCCCCACCTACACTGGACAGTATCATCACAGAATATCTTAGAGAGCAACATGCTCGCTGCAAGAACCCAGTTGCCACCTGTCCACCTTTCTCTCTCTTTACTCCTCACCAATGCCCTGAGCCAAAGCAGAGGCGGCAGGCCCCAATAAACTTTACCTCAAGGCTAAACCGCAGGGCATCATTTCCAAAATATGGAGGGGTAGATGGTGGATGCTTTGATAGGCACCTTATCTTTAGCAGGTAAGGAGAGGTTTCCTCCCTGGAAATTGAAATGATTCTGTTTAAATCAGTGTTTGGGCAGTATCAGAATTGGGTGATTAGTTGAGAAATGTCATTTGCTGGCTTGAAGTATGTATCACTGATCATCACTTAATGCGAGATACTTGAACTATGTAAGTGTACTACCTTTTGTCATGCTTCTTGGCAGTGTATTGAAATAACTGTGTGGTCATCACAACTAAGATGTTTTGTAGAACTTAACCCACTGTTTATTGGTCCAAGTTGCTTTCCATCTGATACTTTACAATTTGTTTATACAGATCATAGGATCACAGGCTTTACATGGGAGTTTCTGTTGTTTAAATTTTTAAGTGCAAGTCCTTTCCTCTTAAAATTTAAGCCACTGATGTAATAGAATTCATATTTTTCTTCTTTAAAGTACTTATGTTTTGAAACATAATGCTCTTTTTTTCATTCCTTATAGCAAAATATGTTGTTTTTTTTTTCTCTCACAGTTCTTAACATGCTTTGTCTGATATTCTCCCCTCTTATTTTATTTTTGCTTAGATTTCGTCCTATTTCAGTGTTCCGGGAGGCCAATGAAGATGAGAGTGGCTTCACCTGCTGTGCATTCTCAGCCCGGGAGCGGTTCCTGATGCTGGGCACCTGCACAGGGCAGCTGAAGCTCTACAATGTGTTTAGTGGACAAGAAGAGGCCAGCTACAACTGTCACAACTCAGCCATCACTCACCTCGAACCTTCCAGAGTAAGGGTTCCTTCCCTGGGTGCTCTCAATCATTCTGAGATTGATTGGTGACCAGAGTAAAGGGGACTCACCCATTATTGGCCTTTCTTTTCAAAGCGTCCTTAAAGAGTCTACTTGAAGTTGACTCATATTGTAGAGGGAAACTGAGATAATATTGACAAATATTAAGTGAGGAATCTTAACCGAGTGTGGAGGTACAACTCAGGAGGCTCTGGGAAAAAAAAAATTCTAGCCCAGTCTGACCTACTTAGTAAGACCCTGCGTCAAAAACAAAACAAACCCAGAAACAATAAAACCAAAAAAGAGGAGTCATCTTTAACTTTATTTTCAAGCTTATCACCTGAATGAATACTTAATATTCTCTTAAATTTAATTGTTTTCTTTTTTTTTTTTTTTTTTTTTGTTTTTCGAGGTAGGGTCTCGCTCTAGTCCAGGCTGACCTGGAATTCACTATGTAGTCTCAGGGTGGCCTTGAACTCACGGCGATCCTCCTATCTCTGCCTCCCGAGTGCTGCGCCACGACGCCTGGCTAATTGTTTTCTAACACATTACAAGTACATGTACTTAAGTGCTGGTGGCTTCCAAGCATTTCTTGGTTCTGGAGAAGTTTTTATTTTCTCTTTGATCCAGCAGTGATTTTTTTTTTGTATATATTCGATTTTTCAAAAATATTATTTTTATTTTATTTTTGAGGTAGGGTCTTACATTATCCCAAGCTGACCTAGAACTCACTCTGTAAATCCCAGGCTGGCCACGTCCTACCTCTGCCTCCTGAGTGCTAGGATTAAAGGCATGTGCCACCATGCCCAGCTACTTTTTGTATATGTCTTAGAATACTAATTGTAGATAGCAACATTTGTATATATGTAAACAAATGATTATCCACTTTGGGTCTCCTTGTAGGATGGGTCCTTGCTGTTGACATCTGCTACTTGGAGCCAACCTTTGTCTGCACTTTGGGGCATGAAATCAGTATTTGATATGAAGTATGTATTTATTTGCCTTTACAGCCTAGTCTTGTATTTTGTGTTTTATTTATTTGCCCATTGTATCATTCCTTCATCCAGTTTTAAGCTATAAGCATTTTGGAAAAGAGTAGTAATGCCAGCTATTGGTAACTTCTTCCTCTCATCTAAGGCTCATGTTTAGTAAGAGTCTATCTTTCTTAATGCCTAGATGTTCTTACAAAGTGTAAGAACATTCCCATTTTGCAACATACTCTTCATTAACCTCAAATGGCACATTTAGTCTATATTATGTTTATATGTGACAGTTGCACTGTTTTCTGGGAATATTTCAAAGGCACATGTACATATTAGCCATTTCTGTAACCATCAAACTCCCATTATTTGGGGTTTCTTGGGTAGGCTAATGGAATTTTCTTTTTAATCTGAGTGCACAATTGTTTTTCTCTTTGGGAATTTGCATCTTTAGGGAAGGAGGTAGTGCATGAGGTTGAGAATTACTCATATTTTCATTTGGTTGAAGAGCATGTCCAAAAGGTCTGTCACTTGAGTAATTTTGTTGTTTGTAGGCATTCCTTCACAGAAGATCACTATGTGGAGTTCAGCAAGCACTCTCAAGATCGGGTCATAGGCACAAAAGGAGATATCGCCCATGTAAGTAATTCAGAACTCACTTCTTCTAAGCTGATTCTACCCATTTGTTCATACTAAAATCTCCTGTTGGCAGCTAGAAATTACTCAATGAGCTGCATGCATGCTTGTAATCTCAGCAACTCCAGAGACTAAGGCAGGACAATTGCAGGCTCAAGGCTAGGTCGGGCAATTTAGTGAGATCTTTCCTCAGAATAAATTTTAAAGGTGGGAGGTAGTTGAATGTAGTTTATTGGTAGCACACTTGTCTAGCATGCTCTCAGCTCAAACAGCAACACCCCCCCCAAAAAAAAGCTCATTTAAATTAAAGTAGTTATAAATTATATGGAGAAGAGAGATATGTGGTTGGTGGTGAACACCTATTAACCTCAGCATTTAGGAGGCTGGGGCAGGATTGTGAGGCACTATTGGTTACTAGTAAGACCTTGTCTTATACAAACAATAAGTTATATGGGCTGAATATGAATTTAACCTGGCAATTTGAGAATTTGAGAATGACTAGTAACACATCAGGGTGTTTTTTTTTTTTTTTTTTTTTTGAGATTAGATCTCACTGTGAGCCTTGCCTGGCCTCCAACTTCTTTTGATCCTCTTGCCTCAGCCTCCCAAGTGATATAGGATTACAGATGTGGGCACCATACCCAGCTAAAAGCAGATAACTTTTGAGTTCTTATCAAGCTTTAGCTGAAGTAACACCTTTACCTTTTGGAAACCTCACTAGGGAGACAATGACAGAAGCAAACAAATATTATATTAGGTGGTAAGTGCTGCAGAGTATGAGATAGAGAATAACTTGGTGGTGGGGTGAAGAGGCTTCTCTTTGATCTTGAATAGTCATCATCAACTAATTCAGTCAGTAATATTTTTTTTTTTATTGTCCATAATGACTTACATTATTTAATGGGCAAACAATGAGTTGTTATCCCCAGTTCCCCAATGCCCCTCTTCCCCATCCCCAATCAGCTGGATATCCTCCTCCGTGGGCAGTCTGGATCAGTCCTTGGGGCAGGGGACCATGGATAGCCTAGGAGTCAGCCCGGTTCCGTTGGCCCTAGTGTGTTGTTGCTGAGGGGGGGCATATCAGTCAGTAATGTTTAAGCAGAGCCCTCAGGAAAATGTGACTTACCTGAAGGTGTCTGGGGAAAGTGTTATATAAGGCCAAAGGGGAAGGAAGAGAGAGGCTGTTGCTTAGGAGGAGAGAGGAGAAAAGAAGGCCAGTGAGACTGTGGAGGGGGCTATATCCTATAATTAGGATCTTTGGCTTTTTTTTTTCAAGTGAGGTGAAGACACTGGATATGTGATTATATGTAAATTTCTAAAGTATGACTGGTTTTTATGAGAAAGACAAGAGTACATAGTCCAGGTAGGAGGATATTGTGTACCAGCTAACATGTGAGAATTGTGATGGGACTTGGCCCGTGTAGGCCATGAGAACTGATGGAGCAAAACCTTAGGGCTGGGTTTGGACACATGAAATTTGAGATTGTAGTAGATATTCAGTTGGTAATGAATTATAAATGGAGATTGGGAGTTCAGGAGAAAGGTGTTAGATGGGAGATAGTATGAGAGTTATCCAAGTGGTAATTTTAAAAAAATTTGTTTATTTGAGAGAGAGAGAGTGAGAGATAGATAGATAGATAGAAAGAGAGATAGAGAGAGAGAGAGAGAAAAATGCAGATAGAATATGGGCACATCAGGGCCTCCAGCCACTGGGGAATTGAACTTGGGTCCTTCTGCTTTGCAGGCAAAAGCCTTAACTACTGAGCCATCTCTCCAGCCTCATGTGGTGATTTTATTTAGAGCCATGAACCTAGATGAGAGCAAGGGGACCAGAGAAGAGAGATTTGAGGACAGGGCACTAAAATATGCCAATATTCAGAAGTTGGCAAATGAAGAGGTTACTTGTGAGAAGACTAGATGAGTGGGTAGAAGCAGAAGGAATCAAGGAAAAAGACATGCCCTATAAACTACTGGAAGATTTTTTTTCAAGGATGGTTTGACCAGTGGGTCAGACACTGCTAATGAGCTGTGGAAGATAAGAACTAAGGACACTGATTTAATAATATGTAGGTTGTCATTAACCATGTGTCAAGAAGTAGCTTTGTACACTTGTAAGGTGAACAACTGGTTAGATTGGGTTCATGAAAGAAGAAACTTGAAGTGTTTTTTTTTTTTTTTTTTTTTTAAAATAAAAACCAAACCACAGAAGTGTAGGGTAAAAGCTTAGGGAGAATGTAGTATGATAAAGTTAGAGAGGATTTCCCTCTCAACTTGTCATGTGGAAATGCTAAAACATAGAAAATCAAGGGGCTGGGAGATAGCTCAGTGGCTAAAGATGTTTGCTTGCAAAGTCTGACAGCCTGGGTTCAATTTCCCAGTACCCACATAAAACCATGTCTGGACTTCATTTGCAATGGCACGAGGCTCTGACATGCCTGTTTTCTCTCTCTCTCTCTCTCAGTGCTTGTGAAGATAAATGAATTTTTAAAAATTTAAAAAGCCAGGGCTGGAGAGATGGCTTAGCAGTTAAGGCACTTGCCTCCATTGCCTAAGGTCCCAGGTTCAATTCCCTAGTACCCACATAAGCCAGACCCTCAAGGTAGTGGCCCTGGTGCTCTCTCTCCCTCCCTCTCTCTCTCTCTCTCTCTGTATCTCTCTGCTTGAAAATGAATAAAATATTTAAAAAAATTAAAAAAGCCAGGTGTGGTGGCACCCACCTTCAATCCCAGCATTTAGAAAGCCGAGATAGAGGATTGCTGTGAGTTTGAGGGCAGCCTGGAACTCTAGATATACTCACTACCTAGATTTGTCATTTGTTTTCTATGTAACTATGTGTGTTTCTGCATCATTTGAAAGCAAGTTGTAAACATGACATTTTATCTCCAAGTCTTATAACATGTATCTCCTAATAATAAAGACTATAATCACAATTATGAAATTTAAGAAAATTATAGTAATTCCCAAATTACTGGATATCTGATATCCAGTCCTTACTCAATTTTCTTAATTTTTCCCTATGTATTTGGCTTCAATTTCTTTTGTTTTATATTTTGTTTTGTTTTTCCAGGTAGGGTCTCACTCTAGCCCAAGCTGACCTGGAATTCACTATGTAGTCTCAGGGTGGCCTTGAATTTACAGTGATCCTCCTACCTCTTCTTCCCAAGTGCTGGGATTAAAGGTGTGTGCCACCATGCCCAGTGAATTCCTCAAGTCTTAATCTCAGAAACATTTTCTATTCTTGAGAAGTTTTGTTGTTTTAAATCCTTAATGCAGTTTGACTTCTTATTTTCTTACTTGTCTGAGAGGGATTATTCAAACCTTGAATGAGAACCAAAGCACTTAATTTTTTTTTTATATGGATGTTACTTTTCTACTTTCCATTATTATATGGTATTAGGGCTTTTGTAATTTTGAGGAGATTTGGAAAACAAGGGAGAGGCATTTTACACAGATATTCTTTAAATTTGTCAGTGGTCTGATTTTTTTCTTCCCACCCCTTCTTCTCTAAAGATTTATGATATTCAGACTGGCAACAAGCTGTTGACTCTGTTTAACCCAGATCTTGCCAACAACTACAAGAGGAACTGTGCCACCTTCAATCCTACAGATGACCTTGTCTTAAATGATGGTGTCCTGTGGGATGTGCGATCTGCACAGGCTATCCACAAGTTTGACAAATTCAACATGAATATCAGTGGTGTATTCCATCCAAATGGGTTGGAGATAATCATCAATACAGAGATTGTATCCTTTGCACTCATGTCTTACTTTCTAGTTATCTAGTTTATTATGTTGAAGTATTTTAAGTATTGAATTGAATTTTGTCTTCAGTTGGACATAAAGAAGTATATAATAATAATCTGGCTTTGCCAGATATATGAGACAATAATGAATTGCTAATATTGCAAGAAAGGGGCTCATAGGAGTTTTATATATATATATATATGTACATATATATATATATATAAATATATAAAACTTGCAATGCAATATATATATATATATATATATAGTGGAGTTACTATATGATATTTTCTTTTTTTTTTTTTTTTACTATATATTTTCAAGGACATCAGTCAGCAATATGTATTTTTAAAGTATCAGTACCTGTTAGGGAGGAAAAAAAAAAGTTCAAAATTTCCATGCGGATCTAGGAAAACTTTGATGGCTGAGGATGTAGTTTAGTGGTAGAATGCTTGCCAAGCATGCACAAGGCTCTGGGTTTCAATCCCAGCCCTGCTGAACAAATAATCAAAATACTTAATTTTTGTGTAAACTAGTTGCCCTTGACAACTCCCTTCATAGTGGGACCTTCGAACTTTCCATCTTTTACACACTGTTCCTGCTCTGGATCAGTGCCGCGTTGTGTTTAACCACACAGGGACAGTGATGTATGGAGGTAATTAAACCTTTTCAGTCTCTTCCCCCATCCTGCCCCTTTACTTAATTGGATGCTTTATTCTTAGAAATAATTTTCACTTGTGGAAAACACTTAAAAATTATAACAAAAGAAAATGATAGTACAATTGGTTACAAAAGAGAAGCTAAACATTTATCTTGATTTAGGGTGAAAAGCAACTAATTTTAAGATAACAGATTTTTGCATAGAAAATTTTCTTCCAACAGTTTCCATGTTATTATGAACTTAAAAACATTTGCATTTTTCTTAGGGTGTTATAAAACTTCATAATACTTTTTGGGAAAATGAGGATATTAAATGCTACAATAGGTTGAATATACAAGAGATTCATCATACCTTGACAGAACTAAATGTAGAGTAAAAATTTGTAAGGAAACTGACTAAAATCTTGATTGGCCATTACAGCTTTCTGAATTGTAATTGGGGATTTCTGATTGTTAGTGTTTCATTACTACCCTTCTCTCCCAATAGCAATGTTGCAAGCGGATGATGAAGATGACTTATTGGAAGAAAGGATGAAAAGCCCTTTTGGGTCATCCTTCCGAACATTTAATGCCACTGATTACAAACCTATAGGTAAGTATGAAGCTGCAGACATTGATCTTTTATTTTTTGCCATGTCTTGGTATTCTCTCTTAAAATCCTCCATTGCCCAGGAGGATTGTAACTTTTTTGGGGAGGAGGGCTTTTAATTTTTTTTTTTTTTGTTTGTTTTGTTTTGGTTTTTCAAGGTAGGGTCTCACTCTAGCTCAGGCTGAACGGGAATTCACTATGTAGTCTCAGGGTGGCCTTGAACTCATGGCAATCCTCCTACCTCTGCCTCCCGAGTGCTGGGATTAAAGGCGTGCGCCACCACGCCCGGTGGCTGTTAAATTTTTTGAGGTAGGGTCTCACTCTAGCCTAGGCTGATCTGGAATTCACTATGAAGTCTCAGGCTGGCCTCAAACTCAGGGCAATCCTCCTACTTTTGCCTCCTGAGTACAGGGATTAAAGGCGTGCGCCACCATGCCCAGTGACTATAACTTGTTTGACAAGTAGAGGAGTTATGGATATATCTATGAGCACTTCACCTTGAATTCTTGTAGATGAGAAGCAAGTCCTAAGTTTACATAATAATTTGATCTTGAGTCTTATCACATTCCATTTTCCAGCGACCATTGATGTGAAAAGGAATATCTTTGACCTGTGTACAGACACCAAAGATTGCTATCTTGCTGTCATTGAGGTAAAGGGGGGTTTACCTTGCTCTTTTGTTTTGATGTTTAAGGTAATTTCCAAGTTATAATACAGGCATTTTATCTGATAACCAGATATGTTCTAAAGTCAGCAACATTCTTTTTTAAGAATTTATTTATTTATTTGTAAGCAGAGAGAGGGAAGGAGGGAGAGAGAGAATGGGCATGTTAGGGCCTCCAGCCACTGCAAATGAACTCCAGATGCATGCGCCACTTTGTGCATCTGGCTTTATGTGGGTACCACAGGAATCGAACCCAGGTCCTTAGGCTTTGCAGGCAAGCACTTTAACTGCTAAGCCATCTCTCCAGCCCCAGTCATCATCATTTTTGATAGATTATTGATAAGCTACTCAGTTGATAGGGTTTGGGAGATATGTAATATAAGAGAAATAGTAAGAAAATCCCATTATAAGTTCCTCTCTCGTTCTCAGAAACTACCAACCCTTTCTCAGAAGTCTGTATCTTGCTAGAGTTTAAGATTAGCTTGTTCCAGTGATGGTGGTTCCTCCTGTATTTACAGCCCTCACTGCCTAAGCCTTCTCACCTCTATTTCCCACTCTTAGGTATAGCATTTTTGGAGCTAGCTCAAGAATTTTAAGTATTGGAAGCTTTGATAGTTATAAGATGAAGGTCATGAGTACCAGTCAGAGTGGAGTTGTGGATATATGGGCATTCTGAGAATTCACTGCTTCTAATGGACTAGATGTTTCATTTCAGAATCAAGGCAGTATGGATGCCCTGAATATGGATACAGTATGCAGGCTATATGAAGTTGGCAGGCAGCGCCTGGCAGAGGATGAGGATGAAGAGGAAGACCAGGTCAGTCCATTGATCTTTGGGATTTTTTTATGTTAACTAAAGCTTTGTAGACGTCATTATCTTTTGCTTTTTGCTAGAGGGAATTTTTAAGATAGGCTGTTGCTACCTGTTGCCATATTTAGAAGGCCTGTTGTATGTCTAAATTTAGAAGAAAGATTTTTGGTAGAATGAGATTTAAACCAAGTAAAGTATGGTGATGGTACACAACCTGTAATCACAGTACTCAGGAAGCTGAGGCAGGAACATTATGAGTTTGAGGCCAGCTGGAGCTTCGTGGTGAGACCTTATCTAAAAAAACAAAATAGCCAGGCGTGATGGCGCAGGCCTTTAATCCCAGCACTCAGGAGGCAGAGGTAGGAGGATTGGTGAGTTCAAGGCTGCCCTGAGACTACATAGTAAATTCCAGATCAGCCTGGGCTAGAGCAAGACTCTACCTCAAAAAACAAAAAATCAAAATTCTGTTAGCTTGAGATTTAGGTATGTGTTTCACTGTTGTGCTTTACAGATTATGAGCTATATATAGTTCTCTATATTGAGGTCTAATTCTCTTTCTTTTTCTCTTTTTGGAGGTGCTAGGGACTGACCCCAGGCCTTGTGCTTGATAGGCAAGTGCTTTACTGCTGCTAAACCCCCATATTCCTAGTTCTTTGATTACTGTATTGGTTCCACTTGAAAGATGATACATTCATTATACTTGGATCAAAAAAATCTCAGACACTTACCTAAAATCCCCCGTGTATGCTGTCTTGGTGTCTGCTGGTTTTGATGGTGTATTCAAACTGGCTATACATGCTCTGAGATGATTCATAATCCGCAGATTTGGGTTTCTGAATAAAGTAAGGAAAGGAGACCTGTGTGCTTGTGTTTTGTTTCAAATTGTGGGGGTGGGCTTGTAATCACTGGGATCAGAACAAAGCATTCTTCAGGGTCAGGATGCTACATGACCTGAGGTACTTCCCTTTGTAGGATGTCCTCATGAGACACTTCCCCAGTTCTGACTTCCCTGTCCTTGCTCACACAGGTGAATATGGTCATGATTGTTGGGTTCCATGGGAGCATTATATAGTATTTAAATAATAGCCTTAATATCATTGTTTTTCAAGTACCATATTTATTATAAAGTATAAATAGATTCCAGAGTTTGAAGCCATTTTACAAAATGCTGCCAGGAATTTCCTAGTATAGAAGGAAGACCTGCAAGAGTCTTGGTTTCATGGGTGAAGGAGCCAATATCATTTAAAGCTGTATGAGTTAATAAGATATGAGATACTGATTTTATTGTTTTCTTTAGTACTTTATTATTATACATGTTGCTAGTTTTTCTTAGTAACATTCGAAAGTGATTATCTCTAAACTTTCATTCTTTGAAATGTCTTGAGAGAGTTTATTTTCCTATTCCCTCTCTTCTCTTCTTTCTCCTTTTTCTTGTGCATGTGTATGTATTTGTGGTGTGCATGTGTGTGGGCACATGTGTGTGCACTTGTGTGCCTTTGTGTGTACAGGCCTGAGGTTGATGTTGGGTGTCTTTGTTTTAAAACTTTTATTACAACTTTCATAAATATATGCAATATACCATAATCATAATCCCCTCCCAATATTCCCTTTTCTCCCCTCTCAAGTCCCCCTCCACTAAATTCGTATTTTACAACTAGTCTCCTATTTTGATGTGTAGGTAGCACCAGTCATTGTGAGGTAAGGTCTTGAATATCAAGGCCATTTTGTGTCTAGCATTGTAAGAAATTCTCCCCTTCCTTTGGCTCTTACATTCTTTCCACTACCTCTTCTGCAATGGTTCCTGAGCCTTGGAGAGTGATAGAGATGTCTCCCTTAGTGCTGAGCTCTCCACTGTCACTTCTTGGCACTTTGGCCATTTTTTAAAAATTTATTTTTTATTATTATCCATAATGAGATACATTTAATGAACCAATAATGAGTTGTTATCCCCAGTTCCCCAATGCCCCTCTTCCCTATCCCCAATCAGCTAGATATCCTCCTCTGTGGGCAGTCTGGATCAGTTCATGGGGTAGTGGATTATGGATAGCCTAGGCGTCAGCCTGGTTCCCACCCCCCCTTTGTATGTTGTTACTGAGGGGGGCCATGTCTCTGGGAATTCTCCACCATGGCTCTTACAATCTTTCCGCCCCCTCTTCCACTCAGTTCCCTGAGTCATGGTGGGTGAGTATTAAGGCTGCTTTATTATTGAGGTCTTAGGGGTCTCTGTATTTCTGCTTTAGGTTGTGTTGAAAATCATTGGTGTCTGTCTGGCTTATCTTGTGTTGACTGATTGGCTGTGGTTATAAGGTCTCTTGTTTATCCCACCATTCTCTGTGGGGTTTCATATGGATCCTCCTCGGTAGGTTTGGTGTGGCTCATCTCTTGACTTTGGCCATTTTTGAGTCATTTTTTAAATTGGGTATCCTCCTCGATCATTCTCCACTTTATTTACTGAGGGAGTGTCTCTCACTTGAACCCAGAGCTCACTGAATAGGCTAGTCAGTCTAGCCTGCTGGCACTAGGGATCCCCTCTTTCTGCCTCGAGGCACTGGGATAAGCTAGCAACCATGGCCATTCAGCTTTTATGTGGATGCTGGGCTGGGGATCTGAGCTCTGGGTCTCAATGCTTAGGCTTGCGTGGCAAGTGCATTATCCACTGAGCCATCTTCCCAGCTGTCTCCTCCCCCTCTTTTTTGAGTTACGGTCTTATGTAGCCCATACTGGCCTCAAACCACTATGTAGCCAAGGTTGCCTTTGAACTTATGTTCCTTCTGCTTCTGCCTCCCATCCAGAATCCTGGGAATTACAACCATGCACCACTAGGCCTGAGCAATTTCTTTTTTCACTTTCTCTTTCCCTTTCCTTTTCCTTGCCTTAAGAGTGTTTTGTTTTGTTTTGTTTGTGTTGGGTTGTGTTGTGTTTGTTGAGATGGTCTCATGTATCCCAGGCTGGCTTGAATTTACTAAGCAGTGGAAGATAACCTTGAACTCCTGGTTATCCTGTCTCTGTCTCCCAGGTGCAGGATTATAGGCAAGCGCCATTATATCCAGGTCCCCAGTAAGCTTCTTCCTTTGTTTTTTTCAAGGTAGGGTCCCACTCTAGTCCAGGCTCACCTGGAACTCACTCAATCTCACAGTGACCCTTCTACCTCTGCCTCCTAAGTGCTGGGATGGAAGATACGTATCACCCACAACTGTTTTTTTTTTAATGGCTCTGGTCTATTGACTTCAGATCCTCAGATTTGGAAGACCAGCACTTTACCAACTGAGCTATCTCCCAGCCCCTGGCAAATTCTTTTTTTTTTTTAAATTTTATTTTAGTTTGTTGTTTTTTTAAAAAAATATTTCATTTATTCATCTTCAAGCAGAGAGAGAGAGAGAGAGAGAGAGAGAGAGAGAGAGCGAGCGAGAGCGAGCATCAGGGCCACCACCCTGTGGGTCCGGCCCATGTGGGTCCTGGGAAACCGAACCCAGGGCCCTAGGCACCGGAGGCAAGCGCCCCAACCGCTGAGCAATCTCTCCAGCCCAAATTTCTTTTTTTCTTGTTTTCTTCTTAAAAGTTTCCTTTGCTAATTTGATTTATTTTTCATGTCACCTTTTTTCTTATTTATCATTTATTTATATATGTATTTGTTTGAGAGAGAAATGGTAGAGCAGGGGGAGAGAGAGAATGGCAGGGTCTCTTGCCACTGCAAACAAACTCCAGACTCACATATCATTTTGGGCATCTGGCTTCTGCCTTTCCGTGGGTAGTGGGGGAATCGAACCCAGGTCCATCAGGCTAGCACCTCTAACTGCTGAACCAGCTCCCCAGCCCTCTTTTCTTTTAAAAAAATTATTTGCAAGTAGAGAGAGAGAGAGAGAGACTGATGAGAGAAAATGGGTGTGTTAGGGCCTTTAGCTGCTGCAAATGAACTCCTGATGCATGCATCACTTTATGTATCTGGCTTTACGTGGGTACTGGGGAATCAAACCTTCAGCGTTTGGCTTTGCAAGCAAGTGCCTTAACTACTGAACTATCTAGCCTGAGTTTAATAGTGTCATTCTTTTATTCTTGTTTCAGTTTGCTGCTTAGACACTTTATTTTTTCTTGTTGGCTATCATGAAATAAGATAAAGTTTGCTAGCTAGGCATGGTGGGACTTGCTTGTAATTTTGACTCTGGCAGAAGGATCTTGTTAAATAGGTCATTCTGGCTACATAGTAAGACCTTACCTTCATAAAAATGTTACTTATCTTTGTGTGGACATAGAAGATGCAGTGGTGGAGTCATTTGTCTATACATGTGGTCTATACATACTATATGTACATGTCTACACACACTATACAGTGAGTCAGGTGCTTGCTGCTCCCTGACAACTGCCACTTATCAAGTCTGTCTTGGGATTCTAGGATGTGTCTCTACATTGAACTGTAAATCTGAAGCAAACTTCAGGTGTATTTTCAGTTACTTACCTGATGTCATTGTTCTGTCCTTCCATATCTTTGTAGTTTACTAAGCAGTGGGCAGCTGTCCTCTGAGGATCATCTCCTGGTCTCAGGAAGATGTGGTGTCTTTGAGGAGAAAGTCTAGTTCCAAGGCCCATGGCACATGAGGTTCTCTGGATTGGCTTCGTCTTGAGTACTTGGATTGGTACAAGAAGCAGAGGTATTGGAGACAGGACAGTTGTAGAAGCAATGGCTCTCACTCTAAAAGGAGCATCCTAACTTAACAACTGCCTTCCTCTCATCCACCCTCTTCAGGGCACTTGTTTTTGGAAAAAGACAAAAGCACATCTTCTATGGTTCTTCTTAACTTTCTTTCTGATACTAAAAAGAGGGTAGTGTTGTGGTAAGGACTTGGAACTTTCTGGTTCTGGAGAATGGAGGCTATCTCTGTGTGGAAGCCAAGGTCCAGATGGGCAGGCTCAAGTGGCTCTTGGACCTAGCTCTGTGGTGTCTAAGTGTCTGTGTAGGTATGTGACATGGACAAGCTGTATTGCTTTCCGATTTCTCAGGGTCTGTGCCCATTGCATTGCATGTTAACAGTCTTTGTTGGTCATCTAGTGCATTTCATTTTAAAGGACATCCATCAAAGCCTTTGATGTAGAGTTGTTTTGGTGGGAATGACTCCTTTGTAACCTTAGTTGTGTTGCTCCACCTTCTTCCTTGGATCTTAGATGATATTTTGCTGTATTTACTCTTTTTATTGGATCCCCCCCCTTCTGTCTTTTTCCCTAAGCTTGAATTGTTTTTTAAAACTTTGTTTTATATGCATCATTTCATTTTTAAAATTACACTTTTCATTTTCATGAGTGATTTGCTATTCAAAGCTTTGTCCTGGTCTAGGCATCTGTTCTTTGGTCTTCTCAGATGTTTTAGGCATGGCCTAATGTGGCTCAGGTGTGCAAACACCTGTGACCAACACCTTTGAATTTGCATCTTCACCTTAGCAGATAAGCTCCGAAGTACGAGTGGTTAGCTGTCATCTGCTAAAATGGTCCACATAAAATACCTGTATTATTGAAATATAATTTACATCATAAAAATAGTTGCCTTTTGCCCCTAAAGTTTAAGTAAGTTTAACATTTACAAAAAAGGTTGAACTATACCTATGGTGATGAGTGAAAATGTACAGGAAGACCTGGAGAGCTGTTCATACTTTTTTTAAAATTTTAAATAGTTTTTTATTTTTTATTTGAGAGAGATAGGAGAGAAAGTCAGAGAGAATGGGTGTGCCAGGGCCTCCAGCTGCTTCAAATTACAGATGCATGTGTCACTGTGTGCATCTGGCTTTACATGGTTACTTAGAAGTCAACCTGGGTTGTTAGGCTTTACGGGCAAGTGCCTTAAGGATTCACTGAGCCATCTCTTCAGCCCCATACTTGTTTTTTGAGGCTACTCTGCCTGCCTTCAACATTTTATAAAAGCACAGGAGATCCTGTCACTTGTTAGAGCTCATATTATTTATTGGAAGTTTGGTGTCTGTTTTTAAAAATCAACTCAGTCAACTTTGTTGTTGGCTTTTAGGAATATTATAAAACCAGAATAATTAACCATGTTTCCTAAATTTTGAAAAGCCAATATTTTTCAGCTAATTATTATTAACCTTAAATTTATTAAGAGTAAACTGAACAAGGGAATAATGCTCTTTTTTTTCCATTCCATTTGGAATCTGGGACACACTGTGTGCTGTGCTTCCTGTGTGTGTGTTCTCCACTGCCTAGAAGCGGATGGTGAGTCCACACCAATTGCATCCCTGGCCAGAGGTGAATGTGGTGACTCCTGAAAGGTTCTTCTTTCTCCCTCAAAATTTACAATGTACACGAGTTAAATTCTGCCAGAGAAGAGGAAAACACAAGGTTTGAAATCCTGAAATGAACCTGTAGCTTTTCAGGGTAGTTAGTATCAGGATCAAACTTTAAAAGAAACGAGTGTAAATTCAGCCAACTATGGCAAGTTACGTGTCAGGATAGCAGGAGCTGGTCTGAATTATGACCAGAAGTTTGATTTTTCTGATTGGTTATATTTTGGAAGGAAAAACATATAGACCAAAATCCATTAAATATTCTTCAAGAAGAATTTTGAATGGTGTACAAATTGATGCCACAGTAAATTAAACATACATATGTAAAATTCTGCCGAAGTCCTGAAGAAAAAGTTTGATCAATCACAGGTGGCCAGTGAGGAGATCTGGACAGTGATGTGGTTCTGTCCTAGTGACGTTATTACAGAGAAGTGGAACCTTAGAGATGTGATCTACTTCTGTAGGCATGTTGGCAGTGGTTCTCATTTATGGGTACATGTCACAATTTCTGGGGAATCTTTGAAAATCCACTTATGTGATGGAAAAACATAATCTGTGCTCTTGGTGGGGGTTTGGCAGTGTTTTGGAAAAAAATATTCTCAGGTAGTTCTGATGGCCACACCCTGGTAAGAAATACTGATTTAGTCAACTGACCTCATCTGATAAGATCCTGGACTCAGAGAAAGCCTGTGACACATGACATTGCTCTGTTGCAGTTCTATTGCATCAAGCCTTTTGGGAGGTCTTGTTAATGGACGTTATCAGACCTTGGGAGTGGAGGTTGTTGGGAAGAAGGTTAGTACAGCAGTTGAGTTCAGTGAGTGGGTAGGTGTGGGTGCTGCGATCCCCAGTTTGTAAGAAATAAGTTAGCGAAGTAGAACCATAGTGATGGGAGATTGAGAGATGCATTTTAGATTTTCTCTTTGTATTTGAGAGAATTGAGATGATGCCAAGTTAGGGGTGACTTGCTTTCTGTTGTAGAATTGTGGGATTTTATGTTTCTTTGTGAATGAGAGGCTACATGAAGGCAAGAATATTAAAAGAAGAAACCCTATTCCGTGGGAAGATCTGGAAGACACCAAGTATGGTTCCTGGCCAGCAGTCCAGTTTAGAGGTCAGGATCAGTTAATGCCATGCACTGCACGAGTCCCATGGTTGGCCGTTCAGGGATTTCTATTCCTTGAGGAAGATTTCTGTACTTGTTAAAAGAACAACAAATGCTCTCATTGAACATTGTGTATATGCCAATACTTCTGTCATAGTCGGCTACACACTGCAGGCACAGTTATGGGAGGAAAGGATTTATTGAAGCTACAGATCCAGGGGAAGTTACATACTAGTGAAAGAGGCTGCTTCCCTTTCACAGGTCCATCACCAACCACACACAGAGAACAGCAAACAGGCAGGGGCCAAGGGAGAGAAGTTTCCTTCTCCTTTATATAGCCCTTTCCCAGACTCGTTAGAATTTCCTTCCTGCACTTTCTGCCCTCCCAGTTTATTTATTTCCTGAGCTTCTTTACAACCCTGCTGAGAGGGCTGCCTTCCTGTGAACTTCCTCAGAGACCCACCCAAGATTACTGAAAATGTCAAGTTGACAACAGAATTTAACATCACACTTTCCAAAAGCTTAGATGTATACATTCATTAAACAAATACAACAAAAACACTTAAGCCTAGTGGCAACTCTATGAAGAGTGAACAAATTAAACTAGTATCAGCTGAGTATCTGAACCTGGAAGCCAGGCACAGACAGGGTCTTGGTCACTCTTGGTAACAGTCTGTAGGTAGAAGACATTTGAAACCTTTGTAGACCAAGAAGCTGTTAGATTAGGGAACTGACTGTCTTGGCTGTGAAGAGAAATGTGAATGTGGGTGGGACAGGGATGTGAAATGCACATTGGTGGTAATGGGCTCTCAGGGTGGACTGAGGTCTGGTGCAGGTAGCTTGCTAAATCAGGTTTAGGACCACAGGCTAGAAGAGGGAGTTTGTGTCTGAGGAGGTGGGTTGTTATCTGCAGGATTTGGGGTTTTCGATAGTCATGAAATTGATAAGGAGGGAAGACATTTGTAATTCTTTTGGGACATTTACTGGTATCTTATTTAAAATGCCCTGGTCCTCAATTCCTTTACCTCTGTTTTAAAGCCCTGAAAAGACAAAGAGATTTGGACAAACAGTGGTATTTCTAGACCCAGTAGGAAGCTTTATTCAGATAGGCAGCAAAGGGGCTTCAGCTACCAACCAGCTACTTGACCAAAAGATATTGCTCTTAACATCGCCTAGACTTTTTTACATTTTGCAGAGGTCTTGTGAGCCTTTGTTTCATGATCCAGGATTTAGATAGTCTGGACCATACACACCTCTGTGTGACCAAGCACATGTTGGAGCAGCATTGGTCATTCAGAGTAGTCAGTGAAGTAAAGCTGGCTTGAGCATTTGGTAGTTCTCTTCTTCCTACTCACTTCCTTTTCCCTCTCATGACACATGTGACTTCCACATGGCCTTCCAGAGTGAATGAGTGTACATTCTGTAAGATGAAGTGAAGGTTCAGTTCTGAGGATATGCTGGAAGCTTAGACTTTGACTATTTTTTTTTAGCATTTCTCTTGATTTAGAAACTTTTTTCTTAATTCTGGGCCAGCCAAGCTTGATTGCTTTTTAAATGAAAAAGAATTGTCTTCCTGAATTTCCTGGCCAACCGAGGCCTATTTGAACAGCTAACATTCTCACTCACCTGTGGACATTTAGAAGTTGTTGTCTTGGGCCAGGGATAGTGATGCTTGGTACACATGGTGTTCTGAGTTGTATCCCAGCCCCGTAGGCTCTTCTACTCCACCCCCCAAAAAAGATTGAGAGAGTTGTACTAACAAATAGCTAAACAATTGTCCTGTTCCACAAAGGCTTGAGAGATAGGGTCCAGGATTCTCTACTCATTTTTAACTTTGGTCCTTTGTTAATGGATTAGAACTAATTTTGGTTAAGGCAGTGAAATATGCCTGGAAAAGAAGGGGCTCCACTTGTAATCTGTGAGCACTTTGGATTATTTCCTGTGAATTTAACTCCCTTCTTAGTTGTTTGAGTTTTTCTATATTTCAGTTTCTCATTACTGCTGTGCCCTATGCATTCTCAGCTCTTTTCAGGTACTTAGTAGCAGTGGAGTTAGTAGGCCTCAAGATGATGTAAAAAAAAAAAAAAAAAGCTGTGGGCAAGTGGCCTCCAGCCTGTATGTATGCATACTCACCCATGTGCCCGTGTATGTGTGTGTGTGTGTGTATGTGTGCGTGCATGCGCATGCATATATATATATACACACAAAACTTGGCTCAGTCATATACTTGTATAGGTTTATGGTTATTGGGTATCATTAGTTTTCCCATACATCTGTCATAAATTGTTGGAAAGTCAAAATCACTATCAAATAATCTATCAAAAAAGTCTTTAATGGTGATTACAAAATTATCAAGGTTCCAAAGCAGAGCATATTTGCTGAATAAGTAAGCCTAGTCGATATTTTTGTTGGTGAATATTTGTGGTTCTGGGGATTGAACTCAGAGCCTTGTGTTCACTAGGCAACAAAATATTCAAGTGATAGGTCGGAAATTTACAGAGTACCTAGAGAAAATATTTTACTGGTTTTCTGGTAGTTTTTCACAACTTTGGGAAGTTATGTTAAAAGTAGAAGGATGACATGCCTACCACACACATCACACACACACTACACACACCACACATACACCACACATACCACACATATACCACACAAACACCACACACACCACACACACACACCACACCACACATACACATATAGCACACATACCACATACACCACACACACCACACATACACACCAAACATACCACATACACCACACATACACACCATACACACCACACACATATCACACATACACCACAGATACACATATCAAAAAGAAAGAAAATAGCAGGGCAGGATGAGCTATTTTTCTAGCATACTTTTTGGTTAGTGCTCTGTCTTGTAAACCTGTTTTGTTGGGTTGTTCAGATTGAGTAACACTGTTCAGAGCTTGCCATGTCCTGTTAGAGGTTGAAGGGCCTGATCTTGAAAGGATCTGGGCTGGGAACTCAGCAGCTATGTTCTTTTCTCTATTTTGCTAGATGAGATTTTAGGTTCCAGGTAAAACCTTTTGTCCCAGTGACTCAGCTCAGTTCATTTGCTTTTGTTGACTTAGGAAAGAAAGAGTTCCTTTAGATTCCAAGAATATTGATGGTGATGCTTTTGTGAAAAAGTTTTGTTTCCTCGGATAAAGGCTACATGACCAGGATACCCTTGTGGAGTGACCAGTAATCCTTTTCTGAGGGGCTCTTGGAGTGTCTCAGGGCACATGTGTGTGCCTGTTTTAGTCATCACTGACAAGTCTGCTCTACTGACAGTTGACTTCTCTGTCCCTTTGGGCATAGAATCTCCTTGTGGCCCATATGGGTTAAGCCTCTGTGTTTGTCCTAATGGACCTCATGCTCTCTTACCAGGAAGAGGAAGAACAGGAGGAAGAGGATGATGATGAAGATGATGATGACACTGATGATTTAGATGAACTTGACACTGACCAGTTGCTGGAGGCGGAATTGGAGGAGGATGACAACAATGAGAACGCAGGAGAGGATGGGGACAATGACTTCTCTCCCTCTGATGAGGAGCTAGCAAACCTTCTAGAGGAGGGAGAGGATGGGGAGGACGAAGACTCTGATGCAGATGAGGAAGTGGAACTGATCCTGGGGGACAGTAAGTATAGGGTAGAGTTTGGGCTGTCTTGGCACCCAGGGTCAGGTCGCTTTTCTTGTGCTAACCCGTCTTAGAAGATGGCTGTGCTTGGGTTCTGTGCCCTGTGACTCTGGCCCCTTGAGGAAAAGCACTCTGATAACTCTCATCCCCTGTCTCCCATCAGACTATAACCATAACAACTGGCTGCCATCTCTTACCTTTTAAGTTGGCAAACTTTTTCTGTTAGACCACAGTGAATGTTTTTTGCCTTGTGGGCTTATAGGACTCTGCAGCTACTCAGCTCTGCTGTTGTAGACAGAAAGCAGTCATAGACAAAAATGGTTATGGTTAGGTTCTGTTACTTACAAAAATAGGTGGTGTGCTTGTAACTTGTCAACTTCTGCTAGAGATTAGCTGCAGAAGGAAAGGCCAAAGTGTAGCTGTCCTGTGAGGGCCTAGATTCAGCAGATCCCTGAGCCTTTCTGAAGTTAAAACAAGTGAAGGGCCTTTTGTAGATGAGGAGCTCTTTTCTGTCTGGTTTTGGCTAATCTCTTCCTACAGGCTAATGGAACAAATACTTCTCAGTGGCATCTGTTTTGTCCCCCACCTCCACCCTACCACTACCCTCACCTTTATTCTGAAGTCTGAAGAACAAGCTCATTTCTTATAGTGACTGTCTACTAGTAGATTTCTGAAGCTTAGTCTCCTGCTGTGCTGCGGAGTCCTAAATAAGCCAAGTAACAGTTTCAAGATTGTGCAGGCTCCACCACTATTCCCTTGGAAGGCCCCCAGCATCACTCTGAGATGTGCCTCTGATGACAGAGCTGTGTGTGCTAGCTGCGGTCCTAATTCTTTGTATTGCTGCCCTGCCTGACTGGGGAGTAATTCTGTGATAGCCAGCCAATTTTTTATGTAGCTAGCCGAACAGTATCCTAACACCTTTAGTAGGTATTCTAACGACTGCTATTATTGCATAAGGTTGTTTAAATTTAATTAAATTGATAATTCAGTTTGTTTTCCAAATGATCATAACTATATGCTTTACCATGTTGAGCAGCACAGATATACACTATTTGTATCATAACAGAAAATTCTGTTGTGATGGCCAAACTGGTGCCAGGCTGCTTGATCAGGAGGACTTGGTTTTTATGATTGTTTCGTGGTAGGATTACAGTCCCTGTTTAAGCATATAGATACACTTGTATTTTTTTACTATATACATACAATATTACTATCCCATATGAAGGGAGTCCATTTTCTTTGGGACAAATCTTGTACATTTTGGAATAGCCTTGAAGACTAAAGACTGATTGCCCAAGAAGAGGCTTTTTTTTTTTGTTTTGTTTTTGAATCAGGTTCTAACTCTAGCCCAGGAGCTCTGCAGTCCAGGCTGGCCTTAAACTCATGATCTTCCTATTTTTGTCTCCTAAGTGGCCACCATGCCTGGCTTGAAGAAAACTTTTGGTTTTTTGAGGTGTAGGGTTTCTCTCTATCCCAGGCTGACCTGGAATTCACTGCATAGTCTCAGGGTGGCCTTGAACTCAAGGTGATCCTCCTACCTCGGCCTCCCGAGTGCTGGTATTAAAAGTGTGCACCACTACACCTGGCAAGAAAAGACTTTTTAGCAAGTCCTCTTAACCAAATATTTGAGGAAGCTGGGAGGGGGGAGGGAGGGAAGAGGGTGCCTTACATTTGCTCAGCTGCTATTAATTAGTTTTCCATTTTCCATATTTAAAGGTTGAGGTGATTCAGTGGATTAGTTCCAGGCCATGGTCAGACAGGCAAGTATGAAGGGCTAAGGGGCAAATTTTAACAAACCTTTTTATCATATGTGAATAATGAGATTAAGAATATAGATCCCTTCATTTAGTAGTAGTAAGTAGTGCAGGTTAGGAGGGCCCAGTCAGCTGCAGGAAACTGATGGTGCGCCCCCCCCCCCCACCATATAGAGGGTGTAACTTTGTTTTGTGTTCTTAATTTTTTTTTCAGTAACAAGAATATTTTACCAAAACCTAAGATTTGTGGAATTTTCTAGACAAGCTATACAGAATGGTCACAAGTTGTTTTTGAAGGAAGAAAAATATAGCATAATCACAGTGTCACTGTGAGGGTTGTGGTATTTGTTGAATATTCCCATTCTGGTTCAGATAGACTTGGCTAGATAGCATATTATAAAGAACTGAAGAGCTGCTTTTAACCAGGACAATTAGATCACCATCCAAAGGGAAACATGAAATTGAAATAAGACTACCTCCCCATCCAAGTTACAATCGCGAAATTCTTCCTATCCCTCACTCTAACCCTGACAACTGCCTTCATTCACAGGGCTGTATACGTAATCCATGATGGGGTAGTGACTGAAAGCAGAGAGCCACTGCCGTTGAACCCCAACAATCCAGACGATACTTCCAGCCTCCGCTCATGCTTTACAACAGTAAATCAGACATCGATGTGCTAATGTACATTTAATCACCAAAGGACTGAAGATGTCTGGGCTTCTTTTATTCTGTAGTCTCTTAAGCCTGTGTCTAAATGCAAAGAAAATACTCCACTGATTTCTAGGGCTTGGACTTCACTGGTCTTCTGTCCCGCTGCATCCTCGACCAGCTGGGTTAGGCACACTTAACTAAGCTCAGTCATAGTGGAACTGTAGGTCTCTAGTGCTCACTACCTTTCAAAATATCTAAACATTCTTCCCAGCATGTCTGTGTTAGGGTGATAAGTTTTGTTCAGAAAACATACCTCAGGTGCTACCATTGAGCATTAGTTCATGTAGGAGGAGTTAGGGTTTTAAGTCCCTTCTGAAGGGGATCCTGGGGCCAACCATGACCACGTGAAGTTAGTGCATGGCATGTTGCCCACAGCTAGTTTTGTTTTAATGCCAGGTATTGGTTCTGCCAGAAAATGCTTGGTTTTCGTGACCCCATCAGGCAGCTTGGCCATCTCATCATCCTGTGTTTGCCTTGGCCTCACCTCCCAGGGCTCATGCTGCCCACCACGTTCCCTCCATCGTCCTGCCTCTGCCTCCTGAGTACTTGAATTACAGCCATGCATCACCACACCTGGTCTCAGGTTTCCACTCTCATTTGGGTATAGAATCATTCAATTTGCATTCGGTGACAGCACTCCCTCCGGGTGCACTTAGGAAATTCCTTTACTGATAACCAAAGATAATCTGTCAGTTCCAAGAGTGTGGCTTGCCACTTTCATCTAGGTGTAAGTAATGACCTGTAATCTATGACAATTTCTGAGAACATTTCAACTCAAACTCTGGGGTGGAGCTAGAGGAGGCACGTGCAGGGTGCCTTTCATTGCTTTTCCTGTTTCATGGGCCGTCCTCAGTGGTTCTCAGGGAAGAAGACTGGCCCGGGCTGACACCTCTGCTTTCCTAGTATTTGGCTTCACACTGATCTAGAGAGGTAGCTTTTAACCTTTATGAATGTTTGGAATCCTTTTTGTTTGGATGTGATGGAAGCCATAGAAATTATAGGATACCACACCCATGGAGCCCCATGTCACTTTGCACAGGGACCCAGTAGTTCAGATCCCTGGACCTTGCAGAGTGGAGCCTTGTTTCCAGGGTCTTTATGTGTCTCTGATGTATTAAGGCAGCAAGGTAGACAGTGCGGGGTTACTATTTAATCTGCCTTTTCCTTGACCTTTCAGAGTAGGAGATCCCAACCAGGGTCTGAGATTGGGCTCAACACTTGGAGGCTTAGAATAGACTAAGGATGGCAGATACAGTTCTGCCATCTGACCAGTGAGTGGTCAAGCTTTGAAGGTCCCTGTTCTTAAGCCATTTGCATAATGAAGACTGTGCTGTGATCTTTAATTTTAAGCTGCATTTACTGTCATTTGACACAGAGTTGTTAAGCTCTGGCTCCCCCTCCCCATTAGCCCCTTGGCCTCTTAACGAGTCTCAGGCAGGTGGGTCTGGCATTATTGGCTGGCCAAACAAGCAAGCATTAAAGATTCTTTAGAGGTCTCCCTTGGGTACCTGACAGAGACATGGTGCTGTGTGCTTCTGGGAGGAAGCCATGCCCTTCCTGTGGTCCTTCCTTTGTGGTTTGTGAAGGCATGCTAGTGTTCTCGGTCCTGTCCATCGTGTGTCATGCTCCTTGCCTAGAGCTTGAGTCCAGTAGACCCAGGAACACTGGTTTTTCCAGTTCTCACTTCTAGAACATTCTTGTGTTGTGACTGCCCAATTTGGTTTTATTTCTTTTCCTTAATGAAGGAAGATTTGGGAATATGCATATTCTCCCTCAGCTTGCCCAAGAATTGGTTCTTAGGAACCTGGCTGGGAAAGGCTGTGAGGATTGTTGTACCTGTGAATGCACCTCTCCATATGGCAACTCCAGAGCCCATGGTTGTTTGTAGGGCTTAGGTCCGTCCTGCCCACTTTTCTGGGAACCTTGTACAAATGTTTTCAGAGCTTCTTGATTGAAGTGGGTCTTCCCTTTCCCTCATTTAACAAGCATTAGATCTTTTGAGCTCTAGGTACCATATTTGAGTTTTAATCAGACAGGCATGGTGTATCTACTTCCTTTTGAGGATTTTACTTGGGGAGGGTTTGTGTAGCCCAGGCTAGCCTCGTACTTGTGATCTTTCTGCCTCAGCCTCCTAAGAGCAGGTATCTGTATGTATACCACCACACCTGGCTTTGAGGTCTCCTGCTGCCACCTAAGTCTCATCCTCCAGGGGTATTAATGAGTTCATCCCTTGCCTGAGAAAGCCGAGGCTTCTTATTCCAATGACATCCATCTTCAGGCATCATGGCTGTTCCTGGCTGGCCTTCCATTTGTCTGTAGATGGATTGCTGCTTCTCTGGTCTTTACCTTTCTGAGAATTTGTTTCCTTCAGATTCTGTTCAGAAATGAGAATGACTCCTAGGGTGACATCTCTGCCTCTGCACAGTCTTCCAAGGACTGGAGAGGGGAGTGACCGGGGAAGTTAAGTTTCTGGTTGAACATTCTGCCTGTCTTTCCGGTGGTCCCTGGCCCTTGTTAAGGACACCAGAGGCCTCCGTGCTCCCCTCAGTCCTGCCCCTCGGCAGCCAGTGGAGGCTCAAGGGTGCTCACTGGATCCCTTTGGGGTGTCCTAGGCAGGAAATAGAGCCTCCAAGAAGTTCAGGTACTTTGAAAGGCAAGAGAACAAGAGGTCCCAGGGGCGATTACTGTTGCCAACAACAGGTGTGTTCTCCAGAGGCAGCTCCAAGGAGTTAATTGATGTGTTTTCTACTTTCTGGGAACTGGTAATTAACCTTGCTCAGGCTTAAGTTGTGTGAATGTAGGGGTTTCCTATGATTCTTATGCATAATCTCATCTCTTTTACCTTTCAGCGGACAGCTCAGACAACTCTGACTTGGAAGATGACATCATCTTATCTCTGAATGAGTGACATGCCATCCCCACTTGGAAGAGAATCTTGGCAGGCAAGAAACTGAGTGAATTCAGAACACCTGCCCTTTGCCGTCTCCCAGGGCTGTCTGTTTACTGTATGCCCTGCCTGCATTCAGAGGATTACCTTTAGAGTCTGCCTAGAACCTGAGGGCCTCTCAAAAACAATACCACAGAAAGACAGCAGGGTTAGGCCCTAGTTTTGCTTCCCCTTCTCCTATGATGGACGCATCTTTCCTCAAGGGAAAAAAAAAAACAAACAAACATGTCTCTGGGGTTATTTCACAATATATTTTCTTTGTATAATGTTCTTTACTTAAAGAACAAATAGTTTTTTATAAAACTTTAAAAAAAGAAAAAAAACCGCAACAGGCATTTATAGCTGAGGGTATGAACTTATATCCACCAGTCTCCTGTCCCTATACTTCATTTTCTTTGGCAGAAAATGATGTCTAAAGAACCATATAGAGGCATTTTTACATACATATTTAAATGAAGAAGAAAATCGTGATTTCTTAAATTGATAAGGATTAAGAATATTTTATTATAAATATAATATATGATTTTTTAACCTGTTTTGTTGCCTCATATGCTGTCAGGTTAATTTGTTTTCCTTTATACTAGTGGGGGTGGTGCTGCCTGGTGCTGGGTAAATGCCTGATCTCCCCACTTCATGGCGGGGCAGCACATTTACATGGATACTGGTTTTGTGGAGTTGAGAGGACTTAGGATATAAGTTCACTCCCTCTATTTTTGTGATTCAGTTTTTCAAAATCTTTTTCTTTCCCTTTCTCCCCAATGTGGAAATTACAAATCAAAGGCCTTTTTCTTTAATGTAAAGTGTATTTATTTAAAAAAATACAAAATAAACTACAAGTCTGTCTTTGTTTATGGCCGTTCCCTGTTCTCTTTTACCAAAGTGGGGCGCCCCTTTCCTTGCAGCACTAAGCAGACCACACAGACCTCCTCAGGGAGGCCGAGCAGGTTGGCAGAGAGCACATTCTGCCCATAGAAAGCCTCCAAGAGACGGTGGCTGTCCGCTTGAGCCTGGCCTATCTTGTAAGGGTGAACTGGGGCAGAGGGAGCTGCGGTGTCAGTGTTCCTGTGGTCATTTCAGGTCAAAATGGCAGGTCCCAAGTGCAGATCTGCCAGGCAGAGCTGGAAAGGCTGGGTCCTGGGACCTACAGCAGAGTTGAGTGTGGTGACTCGGCTTGCATCCTTTTCCTTCCTACAGAAGACAAAAGTTTCTTCCTTTGATTTTGCCCAAATGACAGCCTCTTGGTTTCTGTTTCATAGGTTTTACATAGCTAGAGACTTCTCTCTACTGAGAAGAGGGGACACATTTGGTTATGAAGTAAACAAGCAACACAAGACAGCTGAAACTCTTGGGGCAGGTAAAGCCTGCTGGGCTCAGGAACAACACAGAACGGCACGCGGAAGAGGGCCTGCGCCACTCGTGTCTGTCTGTCTCGGTCTAGAGAGCAGAGGAACCAAATGCCTAGAGAGCAGAGGAACCAAATGCATGGGAAGAGAACAGCTTGTAAGTCAAGAAGCACTTCCTGCACTCGGAGGTGGAGATGGGCATGCCTTATAGGAAGGTAGCATTCTGGTTGACTTACCACTCCCTCTGGAAAGAAAACATCCTCCTTCCCTGTTCTACCAAATCCCATGGGAAGATGACGAGGACCCCACCAGCTAGGGGACTCTACTATACCTCAAGTAGCATCTTAGCGAGGACGAGGACCTGACCCTGAAGACAGCGCTGGCTGTCTTCTCACTGAGGACGATGCTATGAACAAACGGGGCCTTGGCCACCTCACCTGAGGCCCCAAACCTGTCATGTCTTCGGGGCTAAAGGAAGTGGTCTCAGGAAGGAAGGTGGGGTGCAGCTCTTCACTGAAACAGTGGTGACTGCTGGGGCCCAGCCACCCTCCAACAGCCATCCTGACTCAGGCACTTGACCTGCAGGAGGCTGCAGAGGACCTTCAAGATGAGGCCCACTCTTCTTTCTGGCAACACCAATCCCCTGGAATGGCACAGGACACATGACTGACTTGCTCTCAGACATCTGGGTGCTGTGTATTAAAAGACAAATCCATTGAACAAGCCTGCACTGCTTTGTGAGAAACACCTTGGTCTAGTGAGCACCAGCCCAGGATGGCTTCCCTGTTCCCTCCCAGTCTCCAGGGTTTCGCCCCAGGGGTCTCAGGCGGCCTCCCTCTGTGCTTCCTTGGCAGAGCGGCATCTCCCACTGGGCTCCCAGTATGGGTGGTGACAACTGCGGCCCGCTCTGAACGCCAGGCTTATGCGCCAGCACTGGCCTTCCCAAGGAGACAAGTGAAGGCGGCGTGACTGACCTCCTAAGACCTCAAGTCCCTTGGCCAGGGCATCTTCCTGACCCCAGCGCTCCCTGCAGCACTTCAGCGAGGGAGGGAGGACAGTCTGGGCAAAGCTCCGTGCGCACGGCTGTGGCGCAGGCGCACTCTGAACATCCAAACCACAAGCTCAGGATCCAACCACGGCCTCCTGGACCCTAGAATCAGGCAGACCCCAAAGCAGAGGAAGCGTGGGGAGGGCGTGGCGACAAGGTTCCCTGGCAACATGGCACCGCTGCTCCCCGAGCAAGCCCACAACCAAATCTACCTGCTGTCAAGTAGGCTTTGTAAAGAGCTACAGGTCAAACTGCCGGAACCACTTGGAGTCAAGAAAACAAGACCTCGGGCTCAGCACCCTCTACACAGCTCGGCGCAGGCAGCCGGCGGGACAAGATGGCTGAGGAGTTCCCCTGCATAGAGCGAGCACCCCTGGTGCGGAGGAGCTAAACGTGACGTGCACCAGGCATATGTCCATTCTCTAAGAAAATAACTTGATTAATCCAGGACTCTGGTCAGATTAAAAATCCATCCTTTGACAAAGGCTTTACTGACAACTTTCCATACAGTTAGTCAAAAAATAAAAAAATACAGAATACAGCAGACAGTATCTCATACACTAGAAGTAAACATAACGGGAGTCCCGCCTTAGAAAAACAATTCCCCCAAATCTAAGAACTGATGCTTAGTGATGGGCAGTGCCCACCAAACGAACCGAAACAACTCATCGGGAGAATTGGAACCCAGGACGTAGGTAGAGAAGGGCCAGACTTTTAAAATAATTGCATTTGTGACACAGACAGCTGGACAGGGCAGGTGCGGGCTAGGCGGTGTCCCTCACGACCACTATCACCATGTGCTCCTCCTCGAGCTTCCCCAGGGTCCTCAGCGCCGTCTGCAGGTACTGCTGCGAGAAGTCGCAGGGCGGGAAGGCGTAGAGCATGCCCGTGCCGTCTCTGCCCTTGGACCCCCCCACCGGCAGGCTGATGACGCCCGCCGCCTGCTTCTGTTTCAAGTAGGAGACCAGGTTCCTGAGAAGCCGCCTCTGCAGGCCGGGCTCCACGGCGGGCTGCCCCTCAGCGCCGGGCGGGGCCTGGGTGGCGAGGAGCACCGCGTACCCGTTGGGGCTCCCCTGCTTGATGCGGCGGGTGACCTCGTCCAGCTTGGGCTGGTCCAGGCGGAGGCGCTGGGCGATCTTCAGCTGGGTCAGCTTGCCGCCCGAGGAGTGGTCTTTGAGGAGGCCCCCGAGGACGCCCTGGTCGCCCTCGAGGACGTGCATGGCCGTGGGGAAGCAGCTGTTCTTGAGCACGAGGAGGCCGCTCCAGCCCAGCGGCAGGGTCTGCGCGTACTCCGACAGGCTCTTGGGCTTTTTGGTCTCGTGCTTTGGCTCGTCCGGAGTCTTGGGCTCGGCCTCGGGCGCCCGGTGGTTGCGCTCACCGTCCCGGGGCTTCTTCCCGTGGGCCGAGTCCGGAGGCTCGTGGTGGTGGTGGTGGTGGCCCCGCTCCTCGGCCCCGGCCCCGGCCCCGGCCCCGTGCCGGCCGCTGTTGCTCAGCGAGTTGCTCCCGTCGCTGGAGTGGTTCTCCTTGCGGCCGCGCTCCCGCTCCGGGGTGCGCTCCGAGCCCCGCTCCGACGGCGGCCCCCCGCCCTTGGTCCTGCCCCGCTCCTCGTAGGGGGAGTGCGCTGTCCTCCCGCGCTCACTGGAGAGGCTCCTCCGCTTGCGCCTCTCCTCCCAGGGCTTGGGCGCCCCCCGCTCCCCGTCTCCCCCCCAGCGCTCCCCGCTCCGGCTGCGCACCGAGCGCCCGTAGCCCTCCAGGCTGTTTCTGCGCTCAGAACTCTTGCCCAGGGCGCTCCAGTCCGCTTCCAGGAAGGCCCGCTCCCGGTCCGAGTAGAGGAGGTGCGGAGGCGTCCGATCCCGCACCCTCAGGTCGGCGTCCAGGCTCCGGTGCCGGGCGTAGCCGTCGGCGAGCAGCTCGTAGTGCACCGGGAGGGGCGAGGGCTGGTACTGCTGCGGGTAGCGGGTCTCCTCGGCCTTGGCGAAGTCCACGCGGAGCCTGCGGTCCGGCCCGCCCAGGGGGAAGCCCCGCATCTTGGCGCAGGCGGCCTGGGCCGCGTCCAGGCTCTCGTACTGGATGTAAGCGAAGCTGTCTCCTTTGACGTGGTCGATGGTGCGGATGCTCCCGAAGCGATCGAACTCCCGGGCCAGAGCTGCCAGCGACGTGTTGGGCCCGAGGCCCCCCACCCAGAGGCGGGTGGTGGGGTTGGCTTTGCCGTAGCCGATCTTGATGGGGTTCCTCCCGATCACCCGGCCGGACATGGCCACCTTGGCCCGGTGCGCCATGTCCAGGTTCTGGAACTTGAGGAAGGCGTAGGCGCCGCCCTGGCCCCGGGCCGGCCTCTTGATGACCACCTCCTCGATGATGCCGTACTTCTCGAAGGCCCGCCGGAGCTCCACCTCGGACACGCTGTGGTCCAGGTTTCCGATGAACAGGTTCCGAGTGGCCCGCTGGTCGTCCTCGGGCATCAGGTCCTCCTCGCACACGGCCGGGTAGCCGTAGGGCCGCCCGCGGTCGTCGTACAGCCCGTAGTAGTCCAGGGCCCGCTCCCGGGAGAGCCCCACGGCCGCGGCGGCGGCGTCCAGGGCGAAGGCGGCGGCGGCGTGGCGCGCGCGGGGCTCCCGCAGGGGCGGGGCGGCCACCGGGGACAGCGACCGCTGCTTGTACGGATAGCCTCCGTGCAGCGGCAGGTAGCCGAGCGGGTCGGCGGGCGCGGGCGGCCCGGGGGGCGGCGTGGACGTGGCGGCGCTGCTGCTGCTGCTCCTCCGGCTGCCGCCGCCGCCGCCGCGCAGGTACACGGGCTCCACCTTGAGCGGCCGGTCGTAGAGCAGCAGCTGGCGGGCCAGGGCGTGCTGCCGCGCCTCCCGCGCGTCCTGCGGGTGTCGGAAGTTCACGTAGGCCACGCGGCCCAGCTCCGGGGTGTGCGACAGGCGCAGGCTGATCTCGCCGAAGCGCTTGAACTGGTGGAAGAGCCGGTCCTCGAGGTGCTCGGCGGGCAGCGCGGGGCTCAGGCTGCTGATGAGCAGCGTCTTGTACTCCGGGGCGGCGGTGGAGCCGGGACCCGCGGGGTCCGCCCCGGGCGGCGGCGGCGGCGGCGGCAGAGGCGAGGCGCCGCCGGCCCCCGGGTCCCCCGAGGCCTTGCCGGAGCGTCCTCCGCCGCCGGCGCCGGAGCCCGAGGAGCGCCCGCTGCTCGCACGGTGATTCGCATCCCCGGCGCCGCGGCCGTCGCGATGCCCGCCTCCTCCTCCGCCGCCGCCGCCGCCGCCGCCGCTACCGCGGGGTTTGTCGCGGGCCCGCGCCGGGGCCGGGTGCTTGGCGCCGCCGGAGGCCTTGTGCGCCGCCCGCCGCCCGCCCGCCTCTACCTCCCGCTCGCGCTCCCGCGGCCGCTTGGTGGACGATGACGAGCCGCGCCCGCCTGGGCTCGAGTCTCGCTCGTTCTGCCGCTTCATGGCGCCGGCGCGGCGGGCGGGCGGCCCGCAGCCCCTTCACAGCGGCGGCGGCGGCGGCGGCCCAGGAGGCAGCGCCCCCGGCGCCGCCATCTTGGACAAAAGGACTCGTCGCGGCGGCGGCGGCGGGGCGGGGCGGGAGCGGCGCCGAGGCCGGGAGCGCTGCGTTATCAAGCTGCGCCGCCGGTGTCACGTGACCCCGGTGGGTGGAGCTGGAGCCACGCCAGGCCTGTCATCGGTCTGCGCGGCCGTGTCACGTGACTCCGAAGCGCGCGCTCTGGCGCCACCGCGCGGCGGCCCGGGCCCAGCTCGGCACCTCTGCCCCACCCCCCCCGCGAGGCTGAGCGACCCCATTCCCTCGGGACATCCGAATTCAGGCTCATCCTAGAAATGACGCACCTGCAGCCTACAGACTGATGTCACAGTGCGCGTCACTGGTCCAACTTCCGGGCATCGGGGCTGGAAGGACAGGGCCGCAGAGCAGAATGAAGAGCACGTAGCCACTGCTGACATCTAGTGGCCAGTGCTCTCCTGTCACCTCACTCGGGCAGACAGGAGCAGGTCTAGGAAGGCCCCTTGCAGGCAGCTCCTTGGAAAGCACGTCTGTGGCCCCTCCTCTCAGGTCTGTGTGGGCAACACTTCGCGCTGCCAACTAAGCACCAACAGAACGGCAGCCCCAAAGCCGCAGGCCTGTTTCTAGGGAAGCGAAGCAAGATAGCGCTCCCTCCGTAGGCCTTCAACAAAACCCCAGGACGGGAGGCCTGTACTGCGAGCCCCTGGCTGTGGGCGGCTTTACAGTAATGCTGAGCACATTCACGGAAGTCACTGCCCTGGAAAACCACGCCGCACCTGTGCCAGAGTGGAATGTCGAACACCCAACTCTCCCAGCCCGGCAGAACCCACACACTGACTGCGTGGGCTCCTAGGTCCTGCCGGCCCTGGCGTTTTCAGCCCATCCTGGTAGGCTGGGGAAGAAATGGGAATGTACTCTAAATTCTTTCAAACAGGACTGTAAAATGACAGAACCCGATTTCAACATTCACCGTAACTCTCCAAAGGACACCTAGTTTTTTTTTTCCCTTTAATAAAAAAAATCCCAGACATCCTTTGAAGTCCCAGAGTAAACCAGCAACAGGAAGTGATTTCCCGCAGAGGGCACTTGCAGAGCCATCACCACCAGGAACTCCAGGCTTCACATCTGATACTGACAGGAGCCCGCTTAAAAAATAAATTACAAAAAGGCTGTTTTGAGGAAGAGACAGCTGAGCTGTTTCACTCAGGTGCA
>PVHP010009033.1:0-51614 GCA_004024765.1 Zapus hudsonius
AACAACATATTTTTGTAAGTCAACATAGTTGATAAATATTAAAAATTTTAGGTTATAACAAGGGAAGCAGAATGCATTTCATTTTATGTATATTTCAAATAAATAAGTACGAGAGATAATTTCTCTAAATTTCTTAGTTCAATGTTATTTCTTTCTAGAAATTAAAGCATCTATCACAGTTTACAACTTTATTTAAAAATACTTTATACTTTAGGTTAACAATTATAATAATTACTTCTAAAAATATCTTTGGGGCTAGGGAAATGGCCCAGGGGGTAAAATATTTATCATTCAAGCAGGAGGGATTTAGTTTAGAATCCCAGTACCCATATAAATTGCTGAATATGTGACTCTTGCCTTTAATCCCAGAACAGTGGGGGTGGAGACAGGTGAATCCCTGTGATCTGCTAACTAGCTAATCTAGCTGACTGTAGGTCAATGAGACACCTTGTCTCAAAAAGTAGAGAAAAATGAGGAGGTTAATCAACATCATCTCTGGACTCTGAATGCACTTATACACTCACGTACATGCACATGCCAAAAAAGCCTTTGAATATAATTCAGAAGAAAACATTTATAGACATTGGAAACTAAGTTAATATTCCATAAATTAAATGTTGTGAACCTACATGTTGAAGTTACTAAATCCTCTTGAAGTGTCTATTCCCATACTACTTGAACTGGTAGTTCAGTGCTCATCCAGACCATCTTCCAGAGGGGTTCTCATCCTTGACCTCTATGAAACAATCGCTGTTTTTTATTTGGTTCTTTCCCATTTTCATTATCACCTCCTCTCTTTCTGCTGCTCTTTAAATTATCAGCTACTTATAGTCCTACCTTCTCTCTCTCTCCCTCTCTCTTTCCATATATATCTACTCTCAAGACTTGAATTCTGATAATACTAGACAATTATTTGTCTTTTTTGAATTATATACTGAATATTCACTCATCTTTTCAAATTCCTTCATTTACTGTTTTTTAAGTAATTCAAAATAAAAATGTCCCAAGCTAAATTTAGTTCCTTTCCTTCGAAACCTTATCCTAATTTTCATCATGCAATTTCAGGTACGATAGCCTGTTTTTTTTTTTTTTTTTTTTTTTTTTTTTGGTAAGGCAGAAACCTGTGACATTATTTTTGTATTCTTCCTGCCCTTTTCCCTAATGTGTCCTTCAACTATCTCGTGTTTTAAGCTCCTTGTAACATCAGTTGTCAAAATATTTGTCCATATGCTATCACTCTATCATCTATCTATCATATATGGACTATAAAATTAGTCTCTATTTTCCTGCTTCTGCCATAAATCCCTTGGAAAATTTACCTCCATGATAGGTAGAAGTGTAGATTTGTTTTTAAAAAAATGTAATGATAATATATCTCTTTAAATTTCCTAATTATTTATAATGTTTGGTATATTATAAGTAATACATATTTGGGCTAGAGAGATGGCTCTGACTAAAGTAATTGCCTACAAAGCCTAATGACCTAGGTCAAATTAAACAGTACCCAAATGAATAACTTGGAACAGTGGAACAGTAGCTGTTGGCTCTGGCATGCCTCTCTCTCTCTCTCTTTCTTCCCTCTCTTTCCTCTCTCTCTCCTCTCCTTCCCCTTACAGATAAATAAAGAAAGAAATACAAATTTGAAGAACATTCTTCCCCCTGCTCCTCCCATCTTTTACAAAAACTCTTACTGAATCAGTGTAAATAAACATCAGTGAGCCACTGTCTGCTTTCTAGACACAGCAATTTCTCCTCAAAGTTACAATTTCATTGGGGTAGCCTCCCCCATGGGATACTTTATGCTCTCTAACTTTTCTATACCTTTCTCATTCTAATATTTATTATAAATTACTCAGTTTTGCCATCAATTGTATTTTATTTTGTTTGAGCTTAAACATAATTTAATTTTACTGAATTCTCAGTTCAGAGTATTCCATTACTCAGAAACATTTGTGCAATATTTACACAGACACCAACAGACACACAAATACACACTCCTGTATGACTTCATGTGCATTTTGCAAATTAAGATTTCACTACATTTATTTCTTATTTGTTATTCCAGTGTTTCCAATAACCCAGGTCATAATTAATATATCAGCTCTCATCATTATAAATAAATTCTTTCTAAAATCCAAACTGTTGATCTGCTACATTTAATGAGATCAGCTCACAATGACCTGCATTAACTCTTGCCTGAGGGAAATAGTATCATGATTTTCTTTCTCATTATCATTTCTTTTGTCCTTTGTCTCTTAAATATTCACAAGGTAAGTTTTTTCAATTTTCCTAACTTTAAAGGTGTTTTGTTCATTATCTATTGAATTCATTCATTTAACAACAGACTTTGTAATTCCTATTAAAATTGGAACAGTACCAAAACATTAGGTGTGGGTGGTCACTTACAATTCCTATCCATGAGAATTACATGCATCCATCACACTGGAAACTGTTGATGCACTCAAGATCTCACATTTTAAAGGTAATGATTTTTTTTTTAAGAATAGGCATCATTGACAATAAAGATATTTAAAAAATGAAAAAAACAGGTTGTTACCATTTACATGCTGTATTTTGCACTAAGATTTTGAAAATGTGCCATTCTGTCCTTCAGGGTATAGTAACATTGGGAACAAGGTAGGGCTGCTAGTTTTTACAGACATATCTAGATAGCTAGTTGGTATTTCAGTGTGCCAGATGTTACTTTGTATGCTTGCATATGTTTTTCAAATGATTGACCATATATCCTTATATATATATAAGTTAGAAAATAGAAGTGCAAAGAGTTTTCAGAAACTTCATCAGTGAGATGACATCTGTCCAGCTGTCCAAAAATGTGTAAATATAATAATTTTAAGTCCCTTGAGATACTTTATAGAGTTTTCAACCATTTTACAAAATCAAAAAAAAATGACAGAACTCAAAAGGGCAGCCTTGGCATTTGAGCTTTGGGCTACTCTAACTATTCATGTCTCTACTTTGAAAAAAAAAATTTTTTGGAGCTAAAGAAGCCAAGAAGTATTTCCACCTCCTTCAATGGATGGACGAGTTCATTGGGAATTTTAGAATCTTTAAGCTTACAAAAGAATAATAATGAATTAGGTTTGAAAAATCTACAAGGTGTATATTTTATCTTTGTGGAGAAATATTAAGTCAAGTAAAAATGAAAGACCAAAGCTTAGACTAGAGGGATATTGAGACTCTGTTATTGATAATTTTGAAAAAGCATTTCACATTGCCCGACTCCTGTCTGAACCAACAGAAGTTCTCACACTGGAGGCCTATTTGCCCATATAACACCTCTTCTTATACCATGTGTTCTTAGAAACGGTGGAAATTGCAGTGTTGATTGCAAATGTATTTAAATATGTAAGTTATATTTTCAAATATTTAATACTGATCCATATACTTTAAAAGTATTTTATAATGAAGTATCCTCAACTAAAGCTTTGATACTGCTAGCATTCATATCAGTCTTCATATCCAAGAATTGATGTCATTATTTAAAAAGCCCCAAATTTATACAATCTGAATAGAAACCAAATTATTATTATCACTCTTTAAAAACAATTAAAAATATTATTTTCCTATTTTATTACTTCCTCTGAATATACTTCCTTTGTTATTGAGATTCATGCCTTTGGCATATTTGTAGATCCTTCTGCTTGAAGAAAATTTTTTAATTTTCAAGCAAGTTTGATTTGCTGTCCACAAATGCCCTGATGTCCTATAGATTATGCTTGGATTACAATAACAAATTCAACAGCATGCTCAGAGGCAAGAACACAGTGCTACCCAAAAGTCATAGGAAAGAAAATAATCAAAAATCAATATGAGAGAGTTGACAAAATTATACCTTGAATTTTAAATAACTTTGATGCATATGTTAGTAATGCTAATAGGAAGACCATAAAGATACAAGAACATGTCTGATAGAATTTCTAGCAAAAAAATAAAAGAAAAAACTAAATGTTAAAAAAAGCTGTAACAATAAAGGAGAAATAACATAGGAGTCAAGGATCAGCAACATTACAGAAGGGGTGGGATGAAAAGATTATAAGAACCACAGGGTGGGAAGTTGTGCTCTGAGGCACTGCCAAACCCCCAAAGATACTAAATACCAATAAACATACTGTGATGGCCAAATTTTGCTGTCAACTTGACCTGTAAGCAATTCACAGTAATCTTGCGTGTTTTGCAGCAGATTTTCTCTGAACTGAAAAAAGAAAGGAGGCTCAGAGGATTCAGGAAGTCATGTTAGCTAGGAAGCCTTCAGGCCTTCCATGGATTGGGAAAGCTGAGGTATCCAGCCATGTGTACTGAGCTGCTAAGGATTCTTTGAATCTAGAGCTTGCAGACTCCTATTGTGATACTGTTATGAGCTAATAAATCCCCTTTTTGCTACACTTTATTCTAGGGTTCTATTCCTCTAGAGACCCCTGACAAATACACCCACTGAGGAGGGCTCTCATTTTAATGGGCATGGGTGAGAATGGACATGTGAGTATAACCCACTGGGGAAATTATCAACATGCAAAATGTTCATATACTAAAGTGTGTAGTTAATAAAATAAAATTAAAAAGAAAGCTATTGAATACATTTGATGTGATGATAATAAACACAATATCCATGAAGAAAGTTAGTAAGCTAGAGATTCCTTGAGCAGGAACTATACAAGTTTAAATTCAAATAAAAACTTAAAAAAGAATAAAAGAGAGAATAAAGCAGACAGGAGTCCCAATGAGAGAGGTTAGGAGGAAGACCCACCCCCAAAGGTAGACAGGTTGTGGCCTCTGACAGTGATCTCATGTCACCTTGCCAAAAACTCCTCCCTGGGCCCTCCTCAAAGGAAAAAAATTAAAATACAAGTTCAAGTTTGGAAGGTGCCTTTTTTGCCTATACCTGACAGCTGGAGGCTGGGGTCCAGGTGGTGAGTCTGACCCCCTTTTTCTCCCCCCCCCCATCTTGCCTCTGGCAGGATCTGTGAGTGAGGGAAGGAGGGGATATATTCTTTTTTTCTCTTTAATATGTGTGTTATTTCTTCACTTTGGGTGATTCTGTGCACTTTTTGGTGATTCTGTGTGCCTTTACAATTACTCTGTAAATCCTCCAAGGCACATGATGGAGGGCTGCCTTTTCAATTCTACTCCCAACTCCTAAAAATTTACCCTGATATGAATAAACGTGTATGATAAAAGAAAATGCTCTCTATCTAAGTTTGTACAATTCTTTGGCATACTAAGATTCAGACTCTTGGGGAAAGTACTGCAGGTGAAAGCCTCTGGTGTTCACCAGCAGTTATGAGTCTCAGCCCTTACATCAAGACAATGTTGGAAGTGCAGTAGATACACAATTGGAATGCAGAAAAAAAGAGAAAAGATTAAAGAACAAAGCAAATAACACCATGCACAGTAAAATAAAACTACTGTTTAGCTGCCTCAACATGTCAGTAGGAAGAAGAGATTGAGCAAATATTTAAAGTACTTTTAGAAGAAAAGCAATTAACCCTGAATTCCAAATCACTGAAACTATCCTTAAAACATACCAAACCTAAGACAATCTATTGACAGCAGATTCTTTGATGGATATGAAATGAATGGAATGAAAGAATGAAATAAATGATAGCAGGATAATAAGACACTGAACAGAATGTGTGAGAATTTTCTTACTTGATACATCCTAAACAAATTAAACATTATAGAAATATTGGATGATAATATTTAAATATGTGAAAAATATTGTAAACACTATGGTTACCACTGATTTCTTTTAAGGAAACATAATTTGTACAGTAAGAAAAAAGGTAAAAGGGAATCAAATAAATATTTAATCAAAAAACGGTAAAAATTAAAAGAAAACTGTCAGAACATATTTACCTTTAACCCAAATATATCAACACTTTCATCACAAATTGTCTAGAAACAATTGATAGTCAAAATCTGTCATCATGAGCACAACTATATTTTATGTATGTGAAATATACTACAAATTAAAGTTATGTAAATAAAAATGAGGGTATAGAGACAGAAACAGCAGGGAAACAAAAATAAAAGCAGAATTATAAAGAGGTAATCATACTAAGAAAACTTATAAAGTACAAATTGTGCCCTCACTTAATGATGTGGGAGTCAATTCTCGGAGAAGACAGCACCAGCTAATGTTTATTAACCTAACCACAGAGTGTCAAAGTACACAAAACAAAATTGACAGAACTGCAAGGAGAATTGACTATTTCAGTTGAGATCTCTAACACATCTCTATTGAAAAATTGAAAACTGATAGACAAATCCAGAAGATAATCAGCAAGAAACAGCTAACACAGATGACACTATCAGTCAACTTGGTCTAACTAATATTATAGAATACACTATCTAACACAGCAGAGTGCACCTCCTCAAGGTCCCATGGAATTTCCACCAAGATACATGAAATGTTTCATCACAAACCTATTTTAACAAGTTAAAAATAAAACTAAACAAAACAAATAATGAAACCTAAACAGAGTGTATGCAAAGTAAGTTCTATGACAACAATAAACTTAAATGAGAAACCAATTCCAAAGACAGTAAGAAAGACACAAATATTTGCAAATGAAAAACATAATGGTAAGAAGCACACACATCAAAGAGAAAATGAGAGAAGCTGAAAGATACGTGGAAATGAGTGAACACGACAATTCAACTCATCAATATTTGTTCGTTACAGTAAATGACATGTGTAGAAACAAACTTTCAGAATAAAATGCACATATTGCAATGCGGCAAGCTCCTCAACCAACGAGGAAGAACAACCACCACCACTCGGAAGAACAACCACCACCACTCAGAAGAACAACCACCACCACTCGAGGATTCTTCTCAAATCACACTTTATTGGAGAGCCTTTTAATTGAAGGGAGAGCACTAGGTATAGGGAGCAGGGACATGGGTCCGCCCATGATTGGCTGATGCTAGCTCGCCATCACCAGGCGCCACGGGATTGGCTAGGGACCAATACATAATCTGCATGCCAGAGGCGCATCTCTCACCAAAGCATTGCCTAATATGGAGTTGTTTACCACTTAGCTGCAAGGAAGTGGGCGCCATTGTAATGGTGATCATCCCGGCTCCCTGCATTGCAAGCTAAGGCATATCTAACCTCAACAGACTAAGCTTTTGTTAGATAAATAGAAATATAAAAGCAATCTTAGCCTAACACATGCAGAAGACATTAAGTAATGATTGTAACAGAAATTAAAAAAAAAAAAAAAAAAAAAACATTGGAAAAGAGTAAAATGTAGAGAAAACCAAAAGCCCAAGGTGATTTTGGAAAGGCTGGATAGAAAAAAGGACACATGTAGGTGAGCTGCTCCCATGGGCACTCAGAGAAATACTTAAGACAAGTTTATGCCCATACATTTGGTAGGATCAATGATATAAACCAATTACTGGAAAGACATTGATTAACAATACACATAAAACACCCAGAGCTGTGCCTTGTCTAAGAAAAAAAATGAAGTGAATTACTAATACCTTCAAAAAATACCAAAATGATACACTGAAATTCTGCCAAATAATTAAATATCCCCCCAAAAAAAGATCTAATGCAAAGACTCAAATTATAAAGATAGTACCATAATAAATATGGATAGAATACTATTTGTAATAAAAATCAACTAATCTATCACATGAACACAGACACCAAAATCCTCAAAGATAATATCAAATGCAATATAAAATAAGTGAAATATAATATCAGTTTTAGAATTTATTCACAATATGCAAGGCAGATTTCAATGCAAAACAACACAATTCATTGAAGTTTATGAATAGATTTATAGATAAAGAGCATTTGACACAACCTTGCATCTGTTCATGAAAGAACCCAGAAAATTAGCATGGGGCAAAAATTTTGTCAGTTTGATAAAGAATATCTATAAGCTAAAGTGAACAGAATGTTATTCTTAATTTCTTTCTCAGCACGTTCATTACTGGAATACATGAAAACTACTGATTATTGAGTGTTCATTTTGTATCCTGTGACCTTGATAAAAGTGTTTATAAGTCTAATAGCTGCCTGGCAAAGTCTACAGTGTCTCTTAAGTATACTTAAGATCATGTCAGCTCCAAATAAGTCTAGATTCATTTTTTCCTTTCCTATATTTTATCCCTTTTATATATTTCACTTATCTTATTTTCCAGCAAGGACTCCAAGTACTATATTCAGTAAGTGTGGTGACAGTTAGCACCCTTATCTCATTTCAGATTTTAGAGGAAAAGTTTTCTATTTTCTTCATTTAGTATAATGTTGGTCATATATAACTTTTATTATTTTAAGCTATATTTCATCTTTTCCTAGTTTATTTAGGACTTGAATCATGAAGGTATGTTGAACTCTGTCAAATGACTTTTGTACTTCTATCAAAATGATTTTTGTCCATAAGTTTATTTATATAGTTGATTACATATATTGATTTGCATATTTTGAACCCACTGTGCATCTTGAGGATGAAACCACAGAGAATGACGGGATGAACAAGGGACCCACAGTCCCAGCCATTCAATCAACACAGGATAAGCCAGGGTGACAGAAACCAATAATTTCGACACAAAGACCCCTAAGCTCACAACATTAAAGCAGCCTTAACACTCACCCACCACGACTCAGGGAACTGAGAGGAAGAGGGGGTGGAAAGATTGTGAGAGCCGTGGTGGGGGAGACTATCCAGAGGCATGGCACCCCTCAGTAACAACACACTTGGGTCAGGAGAACCTGGCTGAATACTAGGCTATCCATGGTCCCCTGCCACAAGGACTGATCCAGATGACCCACGGAGGAGGATATCCAGCTGATTGGGGATGGGGAGGTAGGGCATTGGGAAATTGGGGATAACAACCCATTGTTTGCCCACTAAATAATGTAATTCATTATGGACAATATTATATATATATACATATATATATATGTATATATATATCATATATGAAAGAGTATCTGGGGGCATGCTATTATCCCAGGATGTAAAAAAAATGAATAAAAAATAAAGCAATCAATTATGCCATAAAATATAGAATCCAATAGAGGACTCTCAATGCCCAGAACAATTTATGTAACAAAATTAAAAGTTTGGGGAACAATTATAGTATAAAAAATATACAGGAGCTCATACTGATGTATGTAATTGAGTAAATCAAAATAAAAGAGAGACAAAACTCTCACAGAATTGCATGTGATTATGTGAAGAGTCTGCTTTGATGAAGAAATTATATTTTCCTTAGAGTATACATACTTTCTCCCAAAGGATTAAGTTTGCAGATAGATGGGGCTGGAGAGTTGGCTCAGAGGTTGAGGCACTTGCCTCCAGTGCCTAGGGCCCCGGGGTTAAATTCCCCAGGACCCACATAAGCCAGACCCCAAGGTGGTGGCTCTGGTGCATTCTCTCTCTCTCTCTCTCTCTCTCTATCTCTCTCTCTCTCTCTCTCTCTCTCTCTCTCTCTGCTTGAAAATGAATAAATAAAATATTTTTTAATAAAGTTTGCAGATAGAAAAATATAAAAGAGTAATTTACAATGAAGAGATGTCAGACAAAGTGCCTTGGGCCACATGATCACACCAGCAGTAAAAATCATATTAACAACATCACCTTTGGTATAACAAAAAGGGAATATCATTTTACCACTATTGTCTTCCAAAAAAACATTACCCCTATCTGAATATTGAAATTCATTGTATGATTTAGATGGGACTTAATGACATTAGCAAAATTTAGAAACTGTGAAAGCATGCGTTGCAGCTAAAAACAAAATAAATAATCAAGGCAGGCTAATTATGTCATGTACTACTAAAAAAAAGATTAAATTAGTGAACTGGGTTTTCAGCATATAGGAACTCTAAATCATTTATAATTATTTTCTATAACTACATTTTTCCAAATAAAATATTAAGTATTGCAAATAGCTATATAAAATAATATAAATGAAAAATACTGTATATATTCTTAGACATGAGTTTAATTAGATGAATAATGGTGGTGTGATTGAAAGGCTGTTCTCATGTCTAATGCTGCTGGATAAAACCATAGTTGAGGATGATTTGATTTTAGACCTTCTGCTTCTCTTGTTGTCCCTTAAGTATGAGCTGTACGTATCTCTCTGCATTTGGAATTAGCATCGCATTTAAGTACCTCTCAACACACTAAGAGTTTGAGCTGAAGGATAAACGTAGGGCACAGTTGGATTGACCCATAAGCCAGGAGGCATTTTGCCCAGAAAACTCTCTGTGGAGGAAGCTCTGTGAAGAAGATAAGAGAGAGAGGGTCCTCTAATTGTGTTTCTTCGAAGGGTACATTTACCATTCAGTTCATCTTTAATGCAGATTTAAATTCTTAATTAAATTCATTAGGTAAAATGTTTGCTCAGCTGTGCAGGTTGATCCAAAGTTATAACTGTGCCTCAGAGCAATCTTTTGATTTATGAAAAGAAAAATATGTTGAAAGCAGTTTGATGGAATCAAATTGCAATATATGGCATTTTGAAAATGTCCTGTGTGTTTCAGTATATAAAACTTGAGATCAATGAAGTCAATAATACTTGAGAAAAGAAAGACTTCATCTTGTTAGATGGATGTCATAAATAAAAATGGTTCAATTTTTTAAATCAAGTAAATTATTGAAAATAAAACACAATAACATCATTTGCATGGTGCTTGCATCCATAATTTCATGACAGTTATAAAGTAGTATATGTTCTTAGGAAAACTTGGATTCATTTATTCCACGGTACGACCATTTTTAAACCATTGCAATAGTACAGATGTTTTAACCTCTGTTAAGTTTACCTGCATTCATCACAAATTTGACCATAATTTAAATAATTGCTAAGTCATATAAAATATAAAAATATATAAGTACTCATCCCAGTCTTCCTGGCCCAAGTGTGTTGTCACTGATGGGTGTCATGCCTCCGGACCGTCTCCCCCACCACGGCTCTCACAATCAAAAAACCCTTCAAAATAAATAGTAACCACTAATTTTTTAAAATAGTTTATTTATTCATTTACAAGCAGAGGCAGAGAGAGAGAGAAAGAGAGAGAGAGAGAGAGAGAGAGAGAGAGAGAGAGAGAGAGAGAGAGAACACCAGGGCCACCACCTTGTGGGTCTTGCTTATATGGGTCCTGGGGAATTGAACCCGCGGCCTCAGGCACTGGAGGCAAGTGCCTTAACTGCTGAGCCATCTCTCCAGCCCAGTAACCACTAATTTTGATAATATGACACAATATATTTCAAAACACCACAAGATATAATTTACCTCAATGATTTTATATACTGCATACTTAATAGTTCACATGAGAAGTTCCAATGGATTTGATTCCCTATTGATATTTTTGTTTATGTCTGTGAGCTTGTGAAAGTTTCTTGTTAAGGCTAATATATTTCTTCTGGGAAAACTTTTTGGGAGATAGTAGTAGTGTATTAACTACTTTATTGAGTTGATTTAAAAAAAAATGAAATAGTTCATGTGAACTACTTATTACAAGGTATATTAGAATTCTCTAAAGGAATAGAACACAAATACATTAAAAGGAGATATATTAGATCAGTGTACAAGATCGTTGTGTATAGCTAATTCCTCTGAATTGAAATAGTCCCTCCTGAAGGGAGGAGGGGTCTCTGGACTCAGGAGGTCAAGTTTGAGAGAGCTGAAATTTAAGTGATCACAGGCCTCTCCACAATTGTAGGAGTTGTAAATAAATGTTGAGTGACAGACTAAGTAGTGTGGTGCAGCATTGGAATCATTCCTTCCTGGGGTAGGAAGGAAGCTGAGGAGACTCAGAAGTTCAAGACCCTGCCCTAAAGCTATAGAAAGGGTCAACCATTTCTTGGGATGAGACTCAGTGGAGCTGCCCACAGTGAACTTGAGAATTGCAGCTTCGGGAGTCATCACCAGTACCGACCCCAATAAAGTTGTTGGTTTTGCTGCAATCATACTTTGCTCTATTCCCTGTGCCCTATCTAGGATGAATAGACATGTGTTTTTGTCTTTCCTTGGAAAATGTTTCATGGGACAATATACCTAGTAAATCCAGCAGTGCCTGTCTTGTCTTTGAGCTAGAAAGGTTGATAACCTTGTAGCCACTGCGTTGACAAGGCTGGGTGTCTCAGCAGTCCCAAGTTGGCACTGACGGCCTGGAAGATTCCTCCAGAGTCACTTGTCATCATTCCATGTTGGAAGGTCAAAGACCTTGGTTCTGTTGTCAACATAGGGTGCATGAATGAGGTTAGCCCAGTAAAAGGGCCACTTATTCTTGTAACCTGTTTATATGTAGGTCAACACCAGAAATGCTGTCTACTCTGAGATAAAGTCTTCCTCTATGTTAATCCTTCAAAGGAAAGGTGTGAAACCCCTTCACAAACCAAGAGAAGTGTATCTTATTTGATTCCTGATCAGATCAAGTTGATGATAGAAATGTATCTGTCACACCAGTGATAACACATAGAATGCGTCAATGACATTAAGAAGAGGAAGACAAAAGAAAAGGGATTTAATTTTTACACATTGACTGGGCATCTACTTTATCTATGAAACAATAGACCCAAAAAGACAGGAAGACATGTCTCTTGTTTTATAGAACACCACTTAACAGAGGAAGAGAAAACAGTGCTAACCAGTAATTATAGTAAAGTCAAATAGATCCTGTGAAAGTAGAGAGCATGCCCATGCATCATAGTGCAAAGAAAGAGCTAAAGACAGTGGAACACTTATGACATTCTACTGGTAACAACTTGAAATCTCAGCATTGGTTCATGAAATTTTTGAATCTTCTTAAATAAAGACTGAAATTCCAAGAATATACTTGAATATCCAGTTTTCATAAAAAAAATCTTATTAGGATGGTTTTCTTCTTGTACTCACATGGTCATTGCAGACCTACACCATAAATAGCAGGGTGTCAGTTTATTACTCTGATTGGATTTCTAAATAGTTTGCCTTCAGAATTATACATTCTTGCCTTTTCAAATCAGTTTCTAAGATTGCAAATGATTTTCTTAGTAGATGAAAAAATAGTATCTTTCCTATATATAAGTATAATAAATCCATTTTTATGCCTGTCTGAAAAACATCTAGCCATGTGAGACCACAAAGAGAGGCATTCACTTAGAATGAACATATAACAAAAAGAGAACCTTATTGCGACATCTGAAATGAGTATGAATAAGAGAAAAATTGACAAAGGTATAAGCATCCATCAAAAATCCCACCAATGTATTTTACAATTTTTAATTTCTCTAACATAAATACTTTTGAAAAATGCAAATATCTGCTTAATTCAATGATATTCAAACTATTCATTAAGCCCATATGAGATTCTATTGAACATATATAGAAATTAGCCTATTTTAAAATTGTTATTTTACAGAAATAAATCATGAAATGTTGAATTACAGATGAATTCTCAAAATCTAATTTTTTCCTTGGATTTCTGAGACTTGGCTTTCAGCTTTCCATTCCCATTACAGGCTTTATGTCCTACAGTTTTGCCTCTATATTGGTTACAGAGCAGTATTCTAACACTTAATTGAAACCAACCTTTAGATGTTGTTTCAGGAAATGCAATATGTATTATAATTCAGGCAGTAGGCAAAGTAGCTCATGTAGGTTATCCAAGTATGCCACAGACTGAGGGAGGAGTAATTCAAGTTCGCAGCCAGCTTGGGCTCTGCAGTGAGTCAAGGCCAGACAGAGCTATATGACGAGACTAACTCAAAACAAAAATCTGAGGTCATTGCATTGAGGGAGTATGTTTTTCTTTGTAATACATAATCTCCTGGGACAAGATTTATGGCAATGGCTTATCCCATTCTGTAATTGGCCTTTGTCCCACCATGGTGACATTTTCCCTAGAGGCTATGATATAAAGTTTTCTCTGACCAATAGGCAGAATATTAACATCCTTAATAGGCATTAACATGTGTTCATATTTAAACCTATCTAAACAGAGAAATCCACATTTAAGAAAAGGTACAGGATAATAAAGCAGGCCATAAGGCAGGGGACATTTCAACATAGGAATTCCATATTTGAGAAATTTCAAGACATTTATGTTTTAGAATATATATTTATGCAGCATCAAGAAGAGATATATCACTGAGTGCTATATAAGAAAATCTCATAAAATTGGGTTTCTGACCTACCATGTAAAGATCTGCTCATTCACCTGTTATGTATTTATAACTATGCCAATATGTTATTTTATTGTGAATACATAAGTTTTGTAAAATTCAACATAGAATTGATTTTCCTATTGCAATATAATGCACATGATACATTTTGTAGTCTCTGATGACAGTAAAACAAACTCTATAAAAAGTCTAACATATAAATAAGCAAGTAACTATTACCCTGATCTTTATGCATACAAATGTGAGTTTTCAAAAATAACTTAATCTAGGGCTGGAGAGAGGGCTCAGCGGTTAAGATACTTGCCTCCAATGCCTAAGGCCCTGGTTCAATTCCCCAGGACCCACATAAGCCAGACCCACAAGGTGGTGGCCCTGGCGTTCTCTCTCTCTCTCTCTCTCTCTCTCTCTCTCTCTCTTTTCTCTCTCCTTGAAAAATGAATAAATAAAATATTTTTAAAAGGTGTTAAAAGGTGTTAAATTTACTTTATCTAAATGGGGCTGGAGCGATAGCCAAGTAAGTAAAGTGCTTGCTGCCTAAACATGAAGACATGAGTTCCCCCCTCAGTACCCATGTAAAATCCCAGGAGTGGTGGTGTGCGCTTGTAATCCAGCCCTGAGGAGATAGAAACATAGATTCCTGCTGTTTCCTGTGCAACTAGACTGACCTCATCGATGTGCACCAGGACAATTAAAGACCTTGTCTCCAAAACAGATTGATGCCATTCCTGAGAAATGATATCTGACATTTACCTCTGTGTTGGTTTGACTCAGGTTTCCTTCACAAATGTATGTATTCTGAATATTGGATCCCCAGTTGATGGCAGTTTTGGAACCTTGTTGGAAGTGTGTTGTTGGGGTGGGCTTATGGAATTTATAAGCCAGCTTCCCCTTGCTAATGTTAGGTACACTTTCCTGGTTTTGTTTGCAGTGCTATGTCAGAATTGATGTCCATCCTCTGCTCATGTCATCATTTCCCCTGTCATGACGGAGCTTCCCCTTGAGACTGTAAACCAAAATAAACCCATCCCTCCACAAGCTGCTTTTGGTCAGATTCTTTTCTGCACAACAACGAAAAGCTAACTACAACAGTGTTGGTACAAGAGAGTGGAATCTGTCAGTGTTGGAAACCTGATTCTGTGGCTTTGGCCTTTTGGAACTGATAAACAAGAGGAATGTGAAAGCATTTGAAACCTCGGACTAAGAGACACTTTGGAGTGCTATAAGCATAGCTTGATGGACTATTCTGGTCAAAGTTGAAAGGCTGAATGTAGTAAGAAGTATGGACTGGGAGGTTTGGACTATTCAGGGTGAGAAAGAACTTTGTAGGAACTGTGCTGGAAGCAGTGAGGGTCTTGCTCCTTTTGGCCTACCTACGTCCAAAGAACTTGTACAGGGTTGCTTTTGTGTAGAAGTGGAACAGTGTGAGCAGATGGAGATGGCACAGAAAGAAATGAAATCTTTGGGCAGAAAATGCTGCCCATTCAGCTGCAATTGTTTGAGAGATTACAACCATTGAGATTCGGCCAGGTGTTCTGCATTGGGACAGCAGGAAGAATGTGGACTCTTTGAAGTAAGGGGCCTGAATGCTGAAGGAGGTTTCCTGCTCTTCAAAGTGGGCTTTGTTCTCACCTGGATTAACCAATTGGTAGTGCCCCAGGTACTGCAGAGTATAACAAATTCATTGAATTTGTAACATGGTTTTGGTTTTGCCTATAGGCAGTGTGAAACAGGATTACCTGTGGATTACCTTCATAGAGGCCACATGGAGCCATGAGAATGAACCATGGGTTGCAGTGGAGACCTAGTAAAATGCTAGGACTATCAAATGGCTGCAAAGAAGAGCTGTAGACACCAGATAAGTTTTCTGGGATTGTGAGTAGCCTAGCTGGAAGGGCAGAATCAGGACTCCCAATTGGATCTGGGTTTAGAGTTAGATGTTTGCCCTATTTGTTTTAAATCTTGTATTGGTTCAATTTGCCTTTGCTATGCCCAATGCCATCTTTGGTAGTATGAATGTTCTATGCCATTAATAAATCAATTTCAATTTCCTCCAATGTTGCCTTTTGGTTGGGTTCTTTGTTGCAGCAACAAGGAAGTTAATTATAACAACCTTTCACCTTTACATGCACACATGTGCACTTGCACCTGAATACATGTGTTTTCACAAACATAAGATCATACATAGACACATACGACATACACAAATATTTTCTAAAGATGATTATTAAGCTCTGAAGTGAGTGGTCTATATATCATTTTTTGTTTTCTTTGAACTAATAAACAAAGTAATGTTGATTTCCATCCATTACATAATGGTGTGCATTATAAATAAAAATGAGATGAATAGGTTTTACTCCATAAGCAATCAATTCAAGATTCCAAACATAAAGAATTTCTAAAGCTATAATGGAGAAGAATTGCATCTGCATGACAAAAGAGAGAGCAAATATCATGTGGGAGGATTGGTTATAACTGCAATAAATAAAAAGCCTTCACAGAAATAACACAAGCTCTAAATTTCAAGCCTTCTGCCTTCTACAAAAGCCCTAAATCATTTTAAATTTCTATATGCACAGCTCTGGAGCAGCTGAACGAATGCTATCAGATTTTGTGCTGTTGCACTGTCTATAATTCTAAATAATAAGCTCTTACCTTAAGCTTAAACAATCAATAGATCACAATCAAAGCATCTCTGGATCCTACTGATTCAAATAGACCTCAATTCAAAATATGTACAAATTTACACAAAAACATTTTGCTATATATTGAATGGACTTATTCAAACTAAATATTCATGTTTTCTTTAAGAGATTATCAGATAATTGTCAATTTAGTCATTTCTATTTGATTCCTACAAATTATATTTTTCTTTAAATGATGCATTTAAAGATATTAAAGCACTAGTATTTATATTTTTATCTTTTAATATTTTAGTATTTGGAAGGAGAGAGAGAGAGTATCTAGCCACTGCAAACAAACTCCAGATGCATGCACCAGTTTGTGAATCTGGCTTTATGTGGATCCTGGGAAATTGATCCCAGGTAGTTAAGCATTTCAGGTAAGCACCATCTCTTCCACCTTATATTTTTATATTTACACCTACAAGACAAAGAAAATACTTTGTCATAAATACTTCAGAATATATAAAACTAAAAAAAGCAAATCACTAATCGTATTAAGCATTTTATCATTTTAATTATTAATATACCACAGACAAATAAATAGGATATGTTTTATGGAAGTAAGTAATATTAAAATATCACTTCTCTAACACCAATAATAAACAATGCTATTGGAGGAGCATAGGCTGGCTTTATTTTTTTATTTAAAAATATTTTTATTTATTTGCAAGCAGAGTGAGACAGGAGAGAGAGAGTGTGTCAGATGGCCTCTAGCCACTGCAAACAAACTCCAGATGCATACATCCCATTATGCATCTGGCTTTACATGGGTGCTAGGGAATAATACTTGCATCATTAGGCTTCTCAGGCAAGTGCATTAACCTCTGAGCCAACTCATCAGACCTAGGTTGGCTTTATCTAATGTAGAAGAGTGCAGGAAACTTTTAATCAACTGGATCAATTCAATTTAGATAAAAAAGTGTTTCCACTATAAATAGATTTAGTTATTCTTAGCCATGTTGCTGTAGGATAATCAAATCTGAGGTAAATATGTTTTATTGATTTCAAGAGACAGATCTAATACATCATTTAGAGAATGGCAGGTTGTAATGACATAAAAAGCAAACAATAAAATATTAGGCATAGAAAGTAACACCGACAAATATTGTTTGTGATGGGATAGGCTATGTTTAACTGATATTCCTTATGATGAAAATAATTTTTATTTAAAAAGTCATCAAAAGGTCTGGAGATATCTTTCAGTAGTTAAAGGTATAAAGCCTGATAGTCTGGGTTTGATTACCTAGTACTCATGTAAAATCAGCTGCTCAAAGTGGTGCATGTGTCTGGAGTTTGTTTGCAGTGGCAGAAGGTTGTGGCTCATTTTTTCTTAGTCTCTCTCCTTGACCTTTTTAGAAATCTTGGGTGGGTGTCTGAGGATGTTTACAGGAAAGTGGCATCTCAGTAGAGGTCAGGATGTAAGGAAGCTCAGGAGAGCTAGAAATTAACATTCTTTCCTGTGGGGGGTAGTACAGGAAGGAAATTCCAGAGATTCAGAAAGCCATTAAATTTTGGATAGGGTTGAAAGAACCCACCCTGAGGCTATATAAAGGGGAAAGAAATATCATCGCTTCATGCCTGTTTGCTATTATGTGTGTGGTGTTGGTGATGTGTTTCTCTCTCTGCTTGGACCGCTGAAAACCTTTATCACTGTTATGAAAATTCCCCTGGATCTGTAGCTTCAGTAAGATTCATCCCAGTGGCATGTAGTTGACTGGAACAGTTTTGGTACCTGGAATGTTATGTTATAGCTGAGATGAATCTGACCATGTGGATTTTGGTCTTCTGGAAGTTGTATGCTGGAGGAATGGACATGGACATGGTACTTTCAAATGAAGATGCTATCCCAAGTGGTAAGCCAAGATTTATGTACTATTCTCGTGAGAATTTAGAAATGCTAAGTGTAGAGAGAATTGCATTTAGAGGCTTGGCTTGTGAACTTTCTTGAGTCTGGCACCTTAGACCACTCAGCCATCCTGACACCTGGCTTGTGAACTTTCTAAGGAGGAAAGACTATAGTAAACTTTGTTGGAAAGACACAACTGGAGTAAAGGATGGCTACGTTCTACCGCCCATGGCAAGAGAGCTTGATAAAGGTTGGATTTAAGAATTGGACTGTTGTGCTGGCTAACAATATGGAACTGAAAACTTAAGATTCAAAGTTGTAAAAACTCAAGGCAAGTTTAATTTACTGGCACAGAGACTGATCTCCTTCAGTTAATCCTTCATATAAACAAACTCACAGACCCACCCAAGATTACTGTGGATTACTAAACAGGTCAAGTTGACAACAAATTTAGCCACCACAGATGGCTTTTAGAAATGTTAATTCTTGTGATCATTGAACTTAAAGATAATTGTGATACATTAAAATAAGATTCTGATATTTTGTTGTTACAAGCTTTTAATGTTTTCCTTTAATTTTGCTTACAATCTGAAAAAGCGTGTTCTCTAGTAATAGATATATTAAAATTAAATGCTAGACTGGGGATTGAGCCCAACTGTAGAGTTCTTGGCTAGCATGCCTGAGGCCCTAAGTTTAATACCAGGTACTAAAAATTATTAAAATCAGAATGGCTAAGCCTAATCAAAACCAATGGGACCACATTGGCTATTTACCTTGCCAAAATTCTAAATACTTTTTGTACTTTAATTTTTCCAACAAAATTATCTCCCTTGAAAATCATAGTTTAGTTTATGATGAATGCTTTTAAGTGATAAATTTGAGTGTTGATCTTTAAATGAACAGGCTAACTTTGCTTGTTGTTATGTCTTAATTCCCGTTGATTTATAAAGAGAAAATATGCTAGAAATAAGTACATGTGCATGAAGTTGTAAGTATAATTTTCTTAGGAATAACTTATTGTGGTTTTGAAATAGTCATGACAATGACTTTCTAAGAATATGCTAGATAAATTTTAAAACTAGAATGTAACACAATAGCATTCATGTAAAAAAATCCTGTTAAAGAAAAAGTATGTCATGTTTGTTTATAAATATATCAAGTTTGGATGCTGTTACTCAATTTCATAAGCAGATGGGATAACAATATGTCAGCTGTGTTACTGAGCTTAGTGTCATTGAATAATAGCCTGGTGAAGAGAGTAATTCTGCTTATAGGATAAATAAGGAACAAAACTATGGAAAAAGAGTGTGACTAGATATACCCAGAGGAAACCCTTCAGACTTAATTTAACTTTCTTCAATTGACAATAGTGTGAGAATAGTGTCTATCCATTCAGTTTTATGAAATAAATTCAGAAAAAGACGTATATATGCCGAACAGTGTTATAAACAAATGCAGCAGATTCTCCAAGAGCATGCTGGAAAACAGATGTGATAACACCATAGTGATGAGATCCCCAAAGTTTAATGCTGCCCAATGCTGAATACAGAATTGTACTAATGGAGGTCACATCTCTGCCCAAACATTAATTTATTCAATCCACTAACTATAGCTGATTCTTTCTCTCCTCAAGCACAGTCATCTCCTGGATGATCCACTGCACCTTTGTGTATAACTGTACAGTTGAAATTTGGAATCAAGAGATAAAATCTGGGCGTGGTGGCACACATCTTTAATCCCAGCACTCGGGAGGCAGAGGTAGGAGGATTGTCCTGAGTTCAAGGCCACCCAGAGACTACATAGTGAATTCTAGGTCAGCCTGGACTAGAGCAAGACCCTACCAGAAAAACCAAAATAATAATAATAATAATAATAATAATAATAATAATAATAACAAGAAGAAGAAGAAGAAGAAGAAGAAGAAGAAGAAGAAATAAACTTAAGCTGGATTTAGAAGTGTGTTAAGACAACAAAGAAAGCCTGGTACCAAACTGATGGAACTATGGATAAGAAAGAAATGGACAAGATAAGCTACAAAATATATCTCGTTACTGAATCGCTGAGTGCTTACATGCTAAAAGAAACCCTAGATCTGTTATCCATGTACTCAGGAGGCAGAAGCAGAAGGATCACTTCAAGATCAAATCTGCTCTAGTCTATTTAATTCCAAGGCTACCTAAGACTACAGAATGAGATCATGTCACAAAAAAATAAAATGGAACAAAAATAAAGGAAACTTGATAGCCTCTGAGGAATCAGTCATAAAATAGATCAAGAAGGCTTTGACCCTCTCAGATCATTTGGTTTTCTTCCCCTCACAAGTCATATGTGATTACAATGAAGATAGATGTCAAGTTTAACTGAATTTTTATTATACAAAGACATAGGAGTGCCAGGACATTGCTGCCTACCTATCACATCCATGGGCAAGTCCACTTGAAACTGTTTTAATATCTGATATTTCCCCTATACCTTTATATTTTGTCCCTGAAGTCTCAGCATCATTTACTCATTACTGTGCTTCAATTAAGAAAATCAAGTATTTCTCTACCTATCTCAAGCTATTTCCACAAGTAAATTAGAAGTGAAACTGATAGTTTTTAACAGGCAGACACTCATGAATGTTCTGTCAATCATCACTTCTGAGGAGTTCCCAAGGAGTGATGAGCAGGAGAGGGCTTGAAGTGTCTTACTTACTATGCTGTTCAAGGGGCAGGACCTTGCACGTAGGGACTTCTAGGAAAGACTAATGTAAAAGAAAAGCAGAAATCGGGCTTTTTAAGTGGATCCTGCAGCTCTCCTGCATTCTAAATCTCAGAGTATTTTCAGCATCCAGTTATGTATATTGTTAAAAAGAAGTATGCATGTAACTTTCAATTTTCAGCAGAAATATGATGCATGAACACACTAAGGGGAATTTTAAATACTAAAGTATCAAAACTTTTTAATGCCAATGCTTAAAAATAAACTTACTACTTCCACAAAAAGGGGGAAACAAATTTAATGAAGGTATTTTTCTTAAATGCATTTAATCTTATTTTAAAAATAAATTGCATTTTCATCATAACCCCAAGAATCAGCAGGCTTTTCAGCTAATATGGCAAAATATAATTGAACTAAGTTCACAAATTAGTATATTAGAGGCAATATTAGTCACCTATTAAAAGCTTCAATATATTTGAAGGGTATGATTCATAAAGGTAATTATTTGAACTAGGATGTTGAAGGCATATGTTAAAAAAACAAGTGTGACCAAAGGGACATGACTTGATGGGGGGACACAGAAGCAGGAGACCATTCACCTCAAACTCACCATTTAGAGCCCTAATGCAACCTCTAAGGAAGTGAGATGGCGAGCAAAAGAGCTACTCCCACAGCAAGGCAGAAAACCTGGGGAAGGACAATGGAGAGAGGTACCAAGGGTGCCCAAAATTGTCCACAATACAAATCTACAGATTCTTAAAAACCTAATAACTATGCAAAATATAAACTCACCCACAATGACTCAGGGAAATTTGCAGAAGAGGGGGAGGAAAGAATGTAAGAGTCATGGGGGGAGAATAATTAATACATAAGAGGGAATGTCATCATGGATTCAATGGCTTTATCTAAGAACCTATGATACTGAGCATATTGTGTTAATATATGTAATTTTAAGCCAATAAAAACGTTAAAAATATAAAAAACAAGTGTGAGAGTTGATAAATAGAAAATAGTCAAATATAAAGAACAGTGTATTTATGTACAGTTTCAAATGAAATAACTGTCAATGTGTGGATATAAAAAGTACAAATTAAATTAGTAAATTCATATCCACAAAGGAAATTGAATCAAGTGTAAGGAAAAGCAATGTGTAAAGTAAAAAAAAACATACAATTAGTTATAAATTCACTAAATAAAAAACATACTTTTAGTAAGGGGAGTCCTTAACTGGAACTGGGGACTCAGAATGAAATACACTGGGAACCAGAATCTTAGGCCCCCAAAGAGAAATGCACTATATGAGTGACTTACATAGAGCTATTAACAACAGTATCTAGCCAACTCAGAAATGTGTATCTAAGTTAACCTACACTGAGCTCACTCTCCTATGGAGATTCTGTTTGTATCTTTCCGAATGCAGAGAGAGAGAGAGAGCTATGGATCCTCCAACCCTACCAATGATCAGCAGGCCGATATCTGACACCTGGGCAAGAGATGAGCCACCCCAGATCTTCCATGAAGGATCCATATAGAACCCTGTAGAGAGTGGTGGGATAAGCAAGAGACCCACAACCACAGCCAGTCAGTCAACACAGATTAAGCCAGATATACACCAACATTTTCAACACAACCTAAAGCAGAAGTACAGAGACTCCCCCTAATAAATGAACAAAAAAGCAGCCTTAATACTCACCCACCATGACTCAGGGAACAGCAGAAGAGAGGGCAGAAAGATTGTAAGAGCCATGGTGGAGGAGAACTCACAGAGACATTGATCCCCTCAGTAACAACATACAAGGGGGCGGGGGTAGAACCAGGTTGACTCCTAGGCTATCCATAAACCCCTACCCCATGGACTGATCCAGACTGCCCACGGTGGAGGATACCCAGGAAGAGGGAAATTGGGGAAATAGGGATACAGACTCATTATTGGCCCATTCAGAGTATCTAAATACAGACAATAAAGGGAAAAAATATTCAATCTTGAGTGAGGGGAGGAGGCTGTGGAGGCTCATGAAACTCACAAGAAACTTACAAGACTCAGAAGACATATAAAATACACAAGACTCACAGGGCCCCTCCCCCAGGTTATTGCTGGGGAAGAGGGACACCCAGGGGTGTAGCTGCCTTGCAAGTTGCTCCTGAGGCTTGAATGGTGTAGCTCTCATGAGTCATCACCCATGCTGGGGAAGATGGAAGGGGGTTTAGTAATTGCCTGAGATGACCAGCCTCCTGTAATAAACCCATTGCTTCACCAAGCTAATATATATATATATAATATATATAAATATATATATTATATATATATATATTTATGAGATTGGTAAGGATTAAACTAAACATGATGGAGTGGCTATAGGGTGTAGTTATTTGAATATATAGCTGGTGTAACATTATAACTTGGAATGAAGAGTATGTGTTTTATTTACTATGACAAAATATTAAAGGAATTTAGTTTTAATTTATACTTTTAAAAAATGTTAAGTTTCTTTCTGTCTTTGACAGATTATTCTCTACTTGAGAGGAACTCTGTATTTTATACCTTCTATCATGAGAATTTTTTTTTCCTTGGGAGACACAAATGTACATTTATTCAACCAGATAGGGCAAAAACGACAGACCAAAACTCAGATTTCATCAAAACCAGTCTTGGTTACTTACAAAGAGGTAGCTACATCACTGCAAAGCCCACCCCAGCACAGGAGGCAACTCAGAGAAGATGCAGCTCCAGATGATGACACATCCTGCAGGAATCTCAGATGGTCAGTCTTTAGGACTTGCAGGAAGCTCAGTTGGAGAGTCTTTTCCAAGCAGTGGTTTTTCATGTGTATATCTTAGGGCTGGGGTCTTGTAACCTTTTCGAAGATTTGTTGACTCCCTAAGTGTCCTGAGCTTCCTTCCTCCCCCAAGGAGGAAATGTTTCAATTGCTAATTAACATTAGTCAAAGTATGCCTCTCAACAGTTGTTAGTAATTCCTTGGGAAATGGGCATGTGACATTTTAAGTTTCAGGGCTCCCAGAGTTGACTTCTGGAACCTCCAGAGCATAGCTCTTCCTCTCATCAAGAGGGAATATTTCAACTCCTAGGAATTTGCTATACAACACTTTCAAAGCCCTCTCTTAAGGTTACATTATAAATCTAAACCCAAAGACATTTCCATTCATCTTCTTTCCTATTACCTGTTTAACTCATAGATCTTATTGCTTTTTGAAATAATATTCCCATCTGTTGGCAATTTAATTAGCTTATTTTTGTTCTTTTCTCTACTGCCAGAATAGCTTCAGAGAGAGTTGAAGACTAGCCTGGACTACAGTAAATTGCAGGCAGATCTGGGCTATAGAATAAGAAAATCTCGAAAACAAAAACCAAAAGTGAGTAAAGTATCATGCAACATACAATCTATCAAATGTTAAAGAAAATCCGAGTATTGTCTCGGGTTGTTTCTATCAAACTTGTGGCTCTTAAAATTTTCCCGCCCCCTTTCTCCTGAGTCTTGTAAGGTGTGTTATGAGTTGATGGTGACTTCTTTGCAGCCTCTGTGTGATTTTGTAATGAGTGTCGCTATTTTCTTGGATGTGGATGTGAGGCTCAGATCAGGAGCAATACTCATATCTTCCTTTGCAATTTCTTCTGGACCCCATTGAATGTGGTCTAGTTAGCACATCTCATTGTGAGCATTCAGCTTCACTTCTGGTGTTGATGGATCTTAGATCTCTACAGAATTCTCTATCTTCTGTAAAATAGAGTCCCTGACCAAGGGTGAGAGCAGCTTTGATTATGGGATATGCCTAGGAACTTGATATTTTGATGAGGCTACCCCCTTGACTTGAACAGAGAACACTTGGGGTTTCTCTCTGGGTAGTGATTTTCCTTACTATGGGGTGCTGACTTGGTTCCCAGTACCAGTTATGAGTTCTCTTGGGCTGAATGGGCCTCATGTCTAATCATAGGGTCAGCTGGTTACCCACAAAGGCTCTGTGCCACTATTGCACAAGTGCGTGTGTCTTCTCTAGCTGGTGAATTGTGTGGCTTGTAAGGTCTTCTGCTTATTCTTACTGTTGGTGGTGAACCTTTGTCCCCCAGCAGCTCCCATAGCGCTGTCCAGGGTCCTGAGTGTTTGCGGTGAGGACTGGATTTCTTCTCAGTTCCCACATTGTATCTAGGATTCTAAGATATCAGCCTGTGGTATCTTCAGCAATAAATAGGCTTTTACCTTTTAGTTCTTTTGGGTAACCACATGTTTGGCAAAGGCCTTCATTTCTTCAGGGGCAGAGGGACATCCCATGGATCACCTGGAAAACTGCTCACTGTGGGGGTTAACCCAGATCAGTGCCTGGGATTCATAAGCCAAAACCCAAGGTGTAATGACAACCTTTCTCCACCTTGTACTAAGCATTTAGGTCTGGTCCATTCACCTCACTTAATAGGGAGTTCTAGCTGGTATCCTGGTTTCTGGTAGGAAGGTTTTTATTGTGCTGAGTACATTAGCCTTTGGTTTTGTGTATTTCCAGTCTTCATGTTCCCTTTCCCTGAAACCCCTTCACCCCTCCACCCCTCCACCCCAATATCCTTTCCCTTTACTGGTTTGTCTGGTAACCCATCCTCTCCTCCCTTTCTGGTTCCTCTTTTTTCCTGGTCTCATTCAAGTTACATATTCATAGTCCTAATGGTTACTCCCTTTTATAATCCTTTTCCTTTTATTAACTGAATATCTGTATTGAAATCTACCATCTTATGGCTTACCCTGTCATTTTTTCTTTGCTTTTTCTGAATTTGCCTTCCTTTGAATTGATATTTTTGGCTTCAATGTTAACTTATTGTTAACTTATTTTGGGACTCTCTTCTACAAGTATAGTTTCATTATTTAGGATGTTGCTATATGATATACTGAGAATATGTTTAAATATTTGATAACTGCTCTAAAACATAGCAGAGCCTTATAATTCATTTCTATTGTGCTAAACTATGAGCTATTATTTTTATATTGTAAATCTATATTATTATTTTAATATTTAATCATTTGTTTAAAAAGCTTGACTAATAGGAAAAAATCTCAACCATGTACTGGTACTGTTTATGGTGATATTATTCCAAAGTCCATATTTCTACTAGACAACACATTTTTTCAATTTTTTTCATCTTTGTTTTTAGGATAAATTTGCTGATGATAGGGAGTATTATCTTTCCCTGAAAAGTTTTTAATCTCATTTTTAAATTTGAAAATTATTTAATTTGTGTATAATTCCAAGTAGAAAGCATTTCTTATCTCTCTGAATTTTGACTATGTTGTTCCATGTCTTCTCACCTTTATAGTTTATAATGAGGAACTTGCTGCTTCACAATTTTTCCCCATATCTATAATGAGTTGTTCTATTCTGGTTGCTTTTAAGATTTATTCTTCATCAGGGTTTAGGAACAATTTGATTAGAATGTACTTTTTGTTATTCTCTTATATCATGCTCATGAATATTTTTGTGTTCCTGGTATTTGAAATCAATGAGCATATGAAAAAACTTTCTGGCCATGATATCTTCAAATAGTTTTCTGTACCCAGCTGTGTTTTGGAGATTCCAGTTACAAGTATTTTAGGCTAGTTAAAGGCCTTTTTATGCTCACCAGAGAGCTATAATTTTTCTTGTAATTCTGTACATCTTTCCTTTAACACAGTCTTGCTATGGTATAATTTGTATACTCAAAATACAACTGTACATATTCTGATATTCAACATGGCTTTTTGACATATGCATAACTAAGAAATTATCAAATCAGGAAAATTAACGTATCTCCCACTTCATATTAACCATGTGTGGCAACACTCAGATGCAGTCTCTGAGGAACTTTCAAGGACATGATGTTGTTAACAAGAGTAAGCATGAGTACATTACCTCCTCAGAACCTGTTCATTTGTTTAAGCTGTTATGATGTGCACCAGGAAACTCTGTCCCCTGGAGCCCGAGGCTCCTGTGCCTAAGCCTTTATTTCACTGCTACTGTTATACAATTGTTTTCTTGATTCTTTTTTGAGGTACATTATTGTTAGTGTTTAAGAACAATATTATTTTTTAATGCAGCTTCTGTGTGTCTTTGGACTTTTTTGAATGTCTTTATTAACATTTATCATGTATGTATATTTTCTCATAATTGCAGACATTTTTATAGAGATGAAGTACTTTCTCACTTTATACTGAATAAATGTTGAGTTTTTGTTCATCATTTAGAACCATCCTGTTATTTTCTTGGGAGACTTTTATTCAAATTTGAGACACTTTTAATTGGGTTATTTATTAATTAGGTTTCTTTTATAGATTCATGATATTTTATAGATTCCTATGATTTTGTACATATACTTTCACTTGAAGAAACAATGTTTGTGATTTTGTTTAAATCATTTGTTTTCTATTCAAGATGTTAGTATTATAACTATCTAAGTGCAAGAGTCTAAGTGCAAGAGTGTGAAGATTTTGCCCTTACATTTCTTTCTATAAATTTACAGTTTTATTTCTTCTAGTTTGGTCTTTGCTACCCTATAAATTCTGTATGTGATGTAAGGGTTAGACTTCATTAGTTTGCATCTGTTTTCATCATTTGCTCAGGAAATACTCTTGGAATCCTTGTTCAATATGAGCTGGCCATAAGCATGCTTCCTTCTCGATTTTTGCTTATAGGCATGTACCTAAATGTCTATACTGATTTAATTATTGTGACTTTCTAGTATGTTTTGAAAATGGGAAATGTGAATCTACTTAAAAGTTCTTCTTTTCAAGATTGTTTTGGCTATTTTTCATCCCTTACAAATATGTATGGATGTCTGACATAATCTCTTAACAGTTGTGATTAGGTAGCTGACTTTCTGATGAAAATGGCATTCTATATCAATTTTGGAGACATTTTCATACTAACAATATTTAGTTTTCTTTTTAAATTTTATTTAATTTTAAAGCAAAGAGAGAGAGAGAGAAAAAGAGGGAAGAGATAGTATGGAAGTACCAGGGTCTCTACCCACTGCAAATAAACTCCAGTTGTATGTACCATTTTGTGCATGTGGCTTTACATGGGTAATGGGAAATCGAACCTAGATTGCTAGTCTTTGCAGCCAAGCACCATCTCTCTAGGCCTAGTTCGTTTCTCTAATCATCATACACTAGCAAATGAACCAGACTCCCCTTTCCCAGCAGCTATTAGCTGCATTAGCTCATCTCGGAGGTCTGAGGTCTCAGCCACCATTCCCGCATCAATGGTGATGGCAGGCTCAGTTTTATGCTGGAAACCAGAACTGCTATGAGTTCATGAGTGTAATGGCCATATCATGTCCAGATTACATTGTATTGAGGCCTTCCTAACCTTCCTCCGGTTCTTATATTATTTTTGTCGGCTCTTTCATAATGTTCCCTGAGCTTTGGGGAGGTGATTTAGATGACCTGTTTGAAGGTAAACACATAGTAGTCACTTATTCTCATCAATTTTGCCAGCTTTTCTTTGCATTACCTTTTGCATTGTAATGAGAATCATTCTTCTGTGATCAAGGTTTCAAGCAATACTCATGTATGGGAACAATTGTAAACATTTACTAGGCAGTTTGATGGGCTGTCTGTTTAGAAGAATCACAGTAAGTAGTAGGATCCACTCCCCACCTACAGTAGTCTGTGTCCTCAGCAAGAGGTTTCTGGCCAGGTTTAAGTAATAAGTGTGAATTCCCTCTGGTGGTGCAGGCATCAAATCCAATCAGAAAGCAGTTGGTGACTCCTATAACTCTCATGCAACTATTGCAACAGTGGGCATATCTTGCCTGGAAATTTAGTTGTGGAATACACAATCCATAGCTGGCTAGTGCTGTGGATATCTATTCTTCATCTCCAGATTGTATGGCACCTGCTGGTAAAAAGTTGCTTCCGTGCCCAACAACTCATTCGGAAGTATCTCATCTCTGTCATTGAAATTCATAACCTATGGTTTTTGCGAATAGCTTTATCCATCCACATAAAAGACAGTTGTTCAAACACTGTCTAAAAAAATTGTATTTTAATTGGTTTGACAAGTAGAAGGTTCATTTTTAACTTTATATTCACAAAGATGTATAAGAAAAATAAAAATGATAATATTACAATAATTATTTCAGAATCTTAATAGCAAGCAGTAAGGAAGTCTATATAGACACAAGGACCTAAAATGATATTGTAAAGGCAAATACCAGTAACTTTCTGTAACTCATAAAATATTTCTAATGCACATGCCGTTCTCCATCTTCAAATTCAATCAGGGTGACAAAAACTCCAGTGTGATTATGCCATGACCTGGAAGCTTTAGTTCTGTGTCTTGCTCTAAGCTTGACCTCATTTGAGTGGCATATTCACTTTTTCTGCATTAGAATGACTTCATTTCTTTCCTCAAGTTTCTAACTTGTGCAACTTTGACTAAGTTCTAACACACTGAGGATATCTAATCACCCACCTCAGATGTGAATTGAGCATCTGCCCCAAATGTGTCCACTGGTACTACCAACCACTATTCTTGGATCTATTGCTCAAAGTGGGCACCAATCCTTTGTATGTTAACTACTATTTAAAAATTCTGTTTCTACTTCTTACTTTTAGTTATGTTATTTAACTTTTCAAAGTAGGAAGAAGCTATAAATTATCTTTGGGAAACTTTTTTTTAATCATTGTGTTCTCCTATTAAAGAAATCAATTTCTAGACTTCTAGAAAAAATAGTAATTAAAATGAATTAATGTTCAATAAAAGGCAGCTATTAAAGTTCCTCAAATTCTTTCCAGAATAAGAAATAATTCCAACTTCAGAGCTATTGTATCGCTTTAGTTTCCCAGGTCTTTCAAAGAGTTGACTTTTCATTATAAACTATCATCTCTACAGTGTTAAGTTCCAATAATATTCTCTTCACAGAGGTTTTCTTTGAGTAACCTATTTGTGGGAGTTAAATTTTGGCTGCAGCTTAAAATATCACCCTTCACAGAGTAATATGTTCACATGCTAAATTTGCAATTATAAATTTGTTTCACATTATGCCTCTAGTGTATTTGTGATCAACATGTCTTTTCAATCCTGGAACTGAAGAACAAAGATTAAAGTTATTTCTTAATCCTAAAATATTCATTTAACAGCTCAATAAAAATGCTTGAGTACATCATTTGATGTTTCATACTAATGTATAGTATTTTAAAATGCTATTCATGTTATATCAATTATGTTTTATCTTAAAAAATGAGCTAATGTACAACTAGTTTAAAATCAATATACAAAGAATTTTTGTGTCCATTGAGGAAAGCTTATGGAGAATTTAGCAATAGAAATGTTCTTTTTTGAATAATCTTGTAATATAGAGAAGAATGAGTGCAGGTAGAAAACATGGAAACGTCCTCATTTTCATTATTAATTATCAAGATTTCTAACAAAGATATGTATTACTGAGGCGATCATGTTTCAAAGATAAACTAATATGTCTCATTAACTAAATAATTCAGGAATTTCTCAATAACTTTAATTATTTCATCTTCATTAGCTCAAAAGCAAAAAAACCTAGAGTATTAAAGAAAATAAATGGTAATCCAATTCTGGATGTATCTGTGATGGTGTTTCCAGCAAGAAAATTGGAGCATTGGGGAGCATACTGCATCTTGGTGTTCCACAATTATTACATAAAGATATATGATTTTAAGCTAACACCATTTATTGTTTCAGTTGGTTGAAATCCAGGCCACCTGTTTCTACATATCATTAAGAAGCAGATGGTGATGACTAAAAGGGTGGTTGCTTATTGTTACCCACAACATCCCTTAGTGACACTTATTTGAGAGGATTTCCTTTTTGACAAAAGAAGACTCGAGTGCAATTCTATGACATATACATCATTGGGTAGATTGTCCAGCAAAGCTCTTTTCCTTCAAGTGAAAAATTGATTGTCCTTTCTTTAACTAGTAGACAAGTAATTACTAGTCTTTCTGTTTTAATGTTGAAGTCCAAAACCTGACTCCTCAATGCCAGATTTAATTTGTTTAGAAACAGATAAGAAAAAAGATCTTTAGGACAGTGCAAGTCACTCCTAGAAGTAGATGAACCTGAATCTTGAAACCTTTATAAAGTGGGTTAGCTGCGGTTTCTCTTCTCAAAGTTCTTTATCATCATCTTTGGTTGGTGTCTATGAATGACATTTGACATAATCTTTGACCTTTAATGGCACAGAAATTTTTGATAAAGTCTCTTTCTGTGAAAAATTATATTGTTTATTATTGATAATTTAATTATGCAAAATTAGATACATTGTATGTGCAAATATTGTGTTGGTATCCCCATTTCCCTCCTCCCTGTCCCCAATCTACTGGGTATCCTCCTCAGTGGGCATACTGGATCAATCTATGGGGTAGGGGGATGTGGATAGTACAGGAGGCAGCCAGGTTTCTCCCCACCCTTTGTGTGTTGTTGCTGAGGGGGGCAATTTTTCTGGATTAATGTTGAGAAATATTTTAATTTCAAATTGCTACTAGGTATAGTAGTGCATCAATTGGGTGTGTAGATTAATGCCAAAGGGAAATGATTTAAAATTTGGAAGTTTGCTTCTCTATATAACTTTGGCAATAGTTAAGAGAGAGGACTGTTTTATAAATTAACTTAGGGAAATATGCACTTGTCTATCATACAGGGTTTTGGTAGCTCAACCTAAAAACATATTAATGTAAAATTCTTTTTTGGAGAGAAGTGAACATTCCCATATTATTTTTAAAATACCTGCATTTATGTATGCATGCCTTTTGTTTTGAAATAAGTCCCTTAAATATAGGTTATTAAACTAGGAGGGTAATAATTCAATGGTTGTTCTTTTAATTTTTTGGGTAACCTCTGTGCTAGTGTCTATAACAACTCTACTATTTTAACATGTCAATAATGGTGTATGAAAGTTTAAAATTACCCCATTCCTCATTAAGCATGCTAAATTTTGTTTGTGTGATGATAATCATCCAAACGAGTATGAGGAGAGATCTTGTGATTTTACTATTTTCCTGATTATTGCTCATGTTGAGCATCTCTTCATATAATTGTTGGCAAATTTTATTTTTATGCATAAATGATTTTACATCTATGTTTTTATGTCTTTATGGAAAAATGTTTATTCATGTACTCAGCCCATTTTTTATTTAGGTTATTAGTTTATTGATACTGAATGATGATGACTGATGACACAACAATTCAACTTCAAGATATTCATCCAGAATACTGGAGAGAAGATTCTTGAAGATATTTGTATACCCCATTCATCACACCATGATGTGCAATAATCAAGATGTTGAAACCATAAAAATGCCCATCAGTGGATGACTGGGTTAGAAAATGTCACAAATAAGTACAGTGAAAATTAATTCAAATATTTCTCTCTCTCTCTCTTTCTCTCTTTTGATCTAGAGTCTCAGTCTAGCCCAAGCTAACCAGGAATTCCCTCTCTCATCCGAGTCTGGCCTAGAACTCACAGAACTCCTCCTACCTCTGCCTCCCAAGTGCTGAGATTAAAGGTTTGTGTTTCCATGCCAAGCAATTTATGCAGATTTATTTTAAAAAAGAAAATCTTATTATTTGTATGGAAATTCATGAGCTGTAAAGACCAAATGTTAAGTAAAATATGTCAGTCTATAAAACAAGTTTGAATTTTGCTTTAGGAGATGTCAAAAATAACAAACTGAAAAAAATGAGAAGGTAGTATAGTTTCATGAGGTGGTAGGGAGAAGTGTCTTGTATTTCAACTACTTTCACAAGGGTAATTTTTATGTTAAGTGTTCTTACCAAAACAAAACAAGACAAAACAAGACAAGACAAAACAAACAAAAAAAAAACCCCTCATTTTCTCTCATTATGTTTCAGGGATATAATTGGGGCTAATGTTAACAATCATATCTTTTGTGATACTTGAATGTATAATTTATACCAATATGTCTGTTAGAACATCTGTAAACTGCCTAATTGGTCTATTAAGTAGGATTTCAAAAATTGTAATGGAAACCAGAATTTCCTACCACAACTAAAAAATGAGTAACAATCAAGGCATTTGGTCATTTGGATATGAAGCCATTTTTTTCAGAAATGAAAATTATACAATACTGATGTAGAGCACATTAGCAAGTATTGCTTTAAAATCTCTTTTATAACCAATGTCAGAAAAATATGGATACTTGAAAAACAGATATTCACCTTAAAAATATAAGTTTAATAATGTTTATATGTCCTGACTCTTTATCATAAATTCTTGACATAAACCATCAACTAATTCAATGCTTTTTCAAATCACATGGTGATATGTTTATAAATAACTTGTTCATCAGAAATAAATATGTGATAAGTAAAAGTATTCAATATTCTGATATAAAAACTTAGAATTTGCTTTTAAAAATGGTTTCATTGTTTTGTACCAATTTCTTTCATATACAGTTGCTGTTCATTAACTACATACATACAAATTTATGCTAACTCCATTTATTATAAAAGTCCACTGATCAAAATATATGTTAATATAATTATATGTTGTTTAATATGAAAATAATATCAATGATGCTTTGCTTAATTTTTTTTCATTTCAACACTTAGGAAATGTCAACATAGTTTATATACAATGAGAATATAAATATTGTTAAAAAACTTGCAGCTGAAATATTTTCTTTTTAAAGAGCTTTTATTGACAATTTCCATACTACTTTCTTCCTGTATACCTTATAAACAACTATGTTTAGACTATAACATAGTCACTTTTGCTTCATTTTATACTAAGTGAATTCTTAAAATCATATTAGAAACTATGGAGAATAGTTATATTAATATTGAGATGTAAGTAATTACTTATAATTATTAGGTCCATATTTGTCAATATCTTTATGAATTAAATGAAAAATATTCCATATATTCTGTAGTATTATCTTCATGATAATAAAAGTTTATTTAACTATATGAGGTCAATATTTTACAGAATTAAAATCTATAATGACTGTATCATTATTGATGTATATAGATGAACATAATCACATATTATAATTTATTTTGTTCCACTCAAATTTGTTTAGATTATGATAAGCATTTTTGTTTCCAAAGACTAAACTTGGAATAAATTCATTTTATCAAAAAGTTTGCTTCATTGAGATTTTTGAAAAAAAGTAGCACAGTGTTGAAATACTTATATATTTTGTTCTATAATTTTCCAATAGTGTATTTTATAAAAACCTTATGGAGTTTTAAACAATTAGAAATTTGTCATATATAATAAGCATTCTACAAAATGGATTGAATAAATATATTATAAAATGAATTTTATTTTTATTTTTCAACTGTATATACTCTTTTATATTTTTAAGCCTTAGATATTTTCATTTTTAATTCATGTTTTTCTTACACTGAAAGACCTATTCTACATGACATAAAGATCCCAATAAAGAAAGCCACTGCTCCCCAAACTACTTGTTCTTTCCCAGAATCCACATAAAGCCAGATGCAAAAAGTGATACATGCATCTGGAGTTTTTTGAAGTGGCTGGAAACCCTGGGAAACCAATCTCTCTCTCTCTCTCTCTCTCTCTCTCTCTCTCTCTCTCTCTCTCTCTCTCTCTCTCTCTCTCTCTCTCTCATCTCTCTCTGCTTTCAAATAAGTAGTTTTAAAATAAAATAAATTAATTAAATATCATATTTTTAAAAGTTTATATTTTATATCTCCTCTCTCCCACCCCATTTCACTGAGGGCAATCCTCAGTGGGATTGTTGGTATTCACTGTGGGTCTTGAAGGCCTCAGGCAGTCAATGTAGGTGCTCCATGGGGATCATGCCTCAAACAAACCCTAACCACCCTGTGGATCTTACAATCTTTCTGCCCCATAACCCACTATGTGTCCTGAGCCTTCGTCAGTTTGCTAGAAATCTGATTTAGTGTTGAATTCTCTGTAGTTTTGAGTGACCACAGTTTTGATCAGCACTTCCCTGAAACTGGTTTACATGCTCTGAGTAGTACTGGTGTCACCATTTCCTCTGCAATGACTCCTGGTCTCAGGCAGATGTGGCAGGGGTTACGTGTCTTTTCTTAAGGCAGTAGACTATCTTTTCTTGTTGTATTGAAGTATTCTCCCTCAACGGATTCCCCAACCATAAGTGTGAGCAGCTTGGATTAAAGGGACAAGCAGAGTTATTAGAGAGAATTAGTGAAGTGTATGACCACTCTTCTTGGACAAAGAGCAGTGGAGGTTCTCTCTTGATTCAATTGGCTTCCTACCCTAGAAAATATGACTTGGTTCCTAGCACTAAGTACAAGTTCTTCCCAACTGAGCAGGTCTCATGTCCAATCTGAGGTCAATTGCTTAGCCACATGTGCCACTATTGCACAGGTATGTACTTCTTGCCAAACTTGTTGATTTCATATCTTTCAGTATCTTGTTTATCCACACTGTTTGTAACCATTAACCCTTAGCAGCTACATAGCACTTTCTAGCACTATACAGGCAAGCTAGGAGGGAATTTCTCTCCTTCTCAGTTCCATCTTGGTCTCTCAATGTCCTGTGACCACAGAATGCGGTGTCTTCAGCAATAGGGTCTTAATCTTTCAGTTCTAGCAAGAACTGAGTGTTTTGTCAATCCCTACATTTTGGGGATCTCATGAGTCACTCTGACCAACAGCTCAGAGTAAGGGGTAACCTAATTCTGGCCTGTGATATACCACCCAAAGCCAGTGGTTTTAAGGTTTTAAGGTTGTGTCCTGGGCCATCTCATTACCCCAAACCCAAATGAGAGTTATGTATTGAAGAATGCTATCCAGGAGGAAGGTTTCTGTGGTATTGATTCATGTAGCTACCAGTTACGTAAAATCCCTCCCCCCATGCCCAAACTTTCTTCCCCCAACCTCCCAAGACCCTGTCGATTCTCTTTCTTTATTCTGTCCCTAGATGTGCTTGTTGAGTAGCCCCTCCACTCCTTTCTTCCAATCCACCCTTTTCCTAGATTCATTCTAGTTCCATGTCAATATTCCTGATGCTTAAGACCGCTTACAATCAACTCAAACTCTTAGTAACCGCATATGGGAGAAAACATGCAGTGTTTGTCTTCCTGAGTCTATGTGACCTTACTTAGTATGTTTTCTCTAAGTCCATCCATCATCCCGCAAATTTCATTATTTCTTTTTTTCATACTACTGAATAGAATTCCATTGTGTTTATGTGCCACAACTTCATTAACCATTCAACTGTTGATGGATATGTGGGTAGATTCCAGTTCCTAGCTATTGTGAATAGAGCATCTATAAACATAGTTGTTGAGGAAGTATCTCTATAGTAAATACTGGAGTCTTTGAGGTTATATGCCCAAAAGAGGTACAGTTATATCTAATTCTAGATCTGTTTTCCGCTTTTTGAGGAGTATCCATACCAATTTCCATAATGGCTATACAAATTTGCCCTTTCACCAATAGTGCATGAGGGATCCTCTTGCCCCACACCTCTGCCAGCATTTGCTGTCATTTGATTTTCTTGATGATAGGATGGATTTTTGTAATGCTTAGACTGTAGGTTTCAATATCAAACTTAGGTAAGTGTGAGAATTTAAGAAACACTTAAATTAAAATAATTATTTACATACATATCATAAAAATTATGCATTCAGAATAAACAGTTCATGAATATGTGGATAAATTGGACTTGATAAAAATTTAAATGTTATATTTATTTAAGAACTAAAAGGAAATCAAGATCTATTCTAAAGACTGAAAGAAAATGTCTACTGTACATAGAGCTAGTGGATTTCTCTCCAGATACTTGACTACATGTGTCTAATGACTTGATGCTTGTATATGTGAAAATATTCATATGTGAGTGTATGCTTGCATATGTGTAGTGAATCTGTGTCTGTGATTTCATATTCATGAAATCCTGCAGTCGAAAGTCTATAGTGAACTAGATTGTATTAATTGATTTATGACAAGGATATGTAGCAAAAAGGTAGGCTGGAATATTTGGAGATGAATGAAATATTTATATGTTGATAATTTTAGTGAATTCATTGATAGATGTATTTGTCAAAACACATAAAATCATATTTCATTTTAAATAAACTACCATATAGTTACTTAGAAAAGCAACATGAAATGAAAATTAGCAATAGTTGCACAATCTGTAAACAATAAAAAATTTCATCTATTGTTAGCCATCAACAAATAAAATTCAAACCACACCTCAGAGCTGAGAAGGAGTGAGACTGTGGAGTGTTCAGCACTGGTTATCTCTACAAGATCTCCAGAGGCTCTGGGTCTATTGTGGAAGAGGTGGCAGAAAGATGAAAAGAGCCAAAGGAAGGGTAAGACTGCTTACAATGCAATCTTCCAGACACAAAATACAGTTTATATCCATGGTCTTGCAATGCCTGACACTATCTTCACTGGACCTTCAAAATGGGAGGAAAAGTTGATATCAAAACAAAATTTGAACTAATTGAGAGGGGGGATATGATGAAGTATGGATTTGAGTGGGTATGGGGAGAGAATTATCATGGTCTACTGTCTACAATTATGCAAGCTGTCAATAAAAAGTGAAAAGACATTATAGTGAAAATATGTTAACCCATAAATAAGTGTTCACATTTACTAACCAAATTAAATCACTGTGACATACTTTTACTTACTCATCAACATGATAAAAGTTCCCAGCTGATGGTGTGAATTTTGCAAGATGTGATCAGCAAAGTTTCCATGTGGGATGTAAAAAGTTGCAGCTAAATTAGAAAATAATTAGAGTCCCTTTAAAAAAAGTAAATAAGTATATAATTTAAAAATGGTGATATTGCTATTTCTAAAATCATGGCTTTCTTGTAATATACAGAGTACTATGTTCACAAATATTCTCAGTACCATTGATTTCATTAGATGAAAATATGGCAAAATTCCATATAACCACATAGAAGAACATAAAACAGAAAAATGTTTGAATATGGCTGAATCCCCATAAAAATCAGCAAAACAAGTGATTAGCACCACAATCATACTTAAATTTCGGAACATTTCAAGTTTAATATATTAATATACATATAAGAAATCTATGTATTCATAAAAATATACAAAGTAAAAAAATACAATGTTTATCATAAATATGAAGCTAGTGATTAATTATGATGGGAGATAGACAAAAAGAAAACTCAGGAAAATAATTCAGGTCACACCAAAGATGTTGAAAACTTCCTAAACTTGGTAGTTGACTAACCATGTTTATGTAAATCATTACTAAAATGCTACTCCTCATCTATTCTATTTGAAAATCTGCATTATACATTCCAATATTCAAAACCTGAAGCAATTTTGCTAAATGCATTCTTATTTTTATTTTGTTTTACTTTTCCACTCTTCAATAGATTTTATTTTTATTTTCCAGTTTTAAGTGATTATCATATAACAATAGCAACACATAAAGTTAAATTTGCTATTCAAAGCCTCATTTTATCAGTGAGACTCAGAGGGCAAATAAATAATGAAATTATCTGAATTGGCAAACATAAGCAAAAGTTATCTTCAAGTCAATATATATTGATATTACATTGCTAAGCCTTTTGATAAAATCATTATTTCTGATAACCAGGTGGTATCGTATATCAATAACATGGCTCAGAAATGAAGAACAGGCAAAGCTAAACTAAATTGCACAATAGCTAAATACCACAATGAAACATTAAAAATAAAAAGAAGTTCTGAGTTTAGTATAGACATAATGATGGTAGTACTGTATACTTTTCCTATAATTGGGCTTATCATGTTACAAAAACAAATTTAATATACTCAGCTCAAAAATTGAACATATATAAAAATAAATATTTATCACTTCTAGTGCATACTCTTTCAAACAAATGCAATTCTTTTTTTTAGATTACAGATTCAATAAAACATACTTTCTCTAGGTTTCCTTTTTTGTTTTGTTTGTTTATTTGTTTGTTTGTTTCCATTTTAGAAGTAGGCTTGGGCTCTAGCCCAAGCTGAGCTGAATTCATGGTGATACTCCTACCTCTGCCTCCTGAGTGCTGAGACTATAGGCATGAGCCACCATGCCAGGCTGTTTCTTTTGTGACGGAAGGTTTGTTTGCAGTACTGCTGCTGAACCCAAGGCTATGAACATGTTATACAATTTTTCTACTATGGAATTACATCCTCAGCTCTTAAATGTATATTCAAGGTTTAAAAATTTACTTAATAGAGAAAATTTCCCTTTCATTATAAGGTAGTATCTATACAATATTTTAAAATTGTGATATGTATCTTTAAAGCAGGGATTTTTTTTCTGATAACTAAAATACTTAGAAATATCTATTAAATTTGAGTCACAGGCATTCTAGTTTTATATGCATATTTCAAAGGAGAAATTGAACTAGATTGCAAATTTTATAAAAATAAAATGATAAACATTAGATTCCAAAACGGTTACCATAGAAATAAAAAATGGTTTAGAATAATGTGCATATTTCATTATTTCGAAATATTTGTTGGACTTAACTCCCCTATAAAAAGACACAGACTTGCAGGGTGGATCAGAAAAATGGACCCTTCCATCTGCTGCCTTCAGGAAACGCACCTTACCTCAAAAGACAGCAATCTTCTTAGAGTAAAAGGATGGAAAACAGTTTATCAGGCATGTGGAAGTAAAAAGATAGCGGGTGTGGCTACATTAATTTCTGACAAAATAGACTTTACACCAAAATCAATTAAAAAGGATAATGATGGTCACTTCTTACTCATCAAAGGAATGATCCAACAGGAAGATATCAACATCATTAACATATACGCACCAAATTTGGGTGCAAAACAGTTCATAAAGGAAACCCTACTCAAAAATAAAGCAGAAATAGACTCTAACTCCATCATAGTAGGAGACTTCAACACACCTCTATCATCTCTAGACAGATCAAGCAAACAGAAGATCATCAGGGACATAACGGAGCTCAATAACACCATTGACCAACTCGGGATAACAGATATTTACAGAACTTTCCACCCCAAAGACTCAGAATATACATTCTTCTCAGCAGCGCATGGGACTTTTTCTAAAATTGATGATATCCTAAGTTATAAATCATGCCTAAACAAATTTAGGAATATTGACGTAGTTCCTTGCATCATATCTGACCATAGCACATTAAAGGTAAAAATTAATAATGGAACAGGAACCAGAAAATGCACAAAGTACTAGCACCTGAAAAATTCGCTCCTAAAAAAAAGATTGGGTCATCCAAGAAATAAAACAGGAAATTCAAAATTTCCTAGTAGTAAATGATGATGATAAAACATCTTATCAGAACTTGTGGGACACAATGAAGGCAGTCCTAAGGGGGAAGTTAATTGTGCTAAATGCCTTCATATCAAAGACAGAGAGGTCTCAAATCAATCATCTAACCACCCACCTAAGATCATTGGAACAGATGGAAAAAGTTAACCTGAGGAGCTCAAGACGAAAGGAAATAATTAAAATCAGAGCTGAGATTAATGAATTGGAAATCAAGAAAATGATTAAAAAATAGATAAATCAAAGAGTTGGTTCTTTGAAAAAGTTAATAAGATTGACAAACCCCTGGCCAATCTAATCAAACGAAGAAATGAGAAAGCTCAAATCAACAAAATCAGAAAGGACAAGGGTGAGATCACAACAGATCCCGAAGACATTGGAAGTGTCATCAGGTCATACTTCCAAAACCTCTACTCCACAAAATTAGAGAAGCTGGAAGAAATGGATAAGTTTTTGGACACCTACCAACTGCCAAAGTTTAACCCAGAGCAGATCAAATCACTGATAATATCACATCCACAGAGATTGAAGATGTAATCAAAAACCTTCCCAAAAGGAAAAGCCCAGGACCAGATGGTTTCTCAGCTGAATTCTACCAAGACTTCATCATAAAGCTGAAACCACTCTTTCTGAAGCTTGTTAGAAGCATAGAAAAAGAGGGAAGGCTTCCAAACACCTTCTATGAAGCCACCATTACCCTAAACCCCAAACCAGGCAAGGATGCAACAAAAAAAAAAAAAAAGAGAACTACAGACCCATATCTCTTATAACCTTAAATGCAAAAATCCTGAACAATTCCTAGCAAACTGGATACAACGCTACATCAAAAGTGTTATCCACCCTGACCACATTGGCTTTATCCCAGAGATGCAGGGATAGTTCAACATACACAAGTCGATATGTGATCCACCGCATTAATCGGCTCAAACACAAAAACTACATGGTTATCTCAATAGATGCGGAGAAGGCACCACCCATAAGGTTCCAAAAACAAGACAGAATTCTGTCAAAGCTCTTGAGTGCCCTCCCCAGGCCTGACACAAAACCCTGTTGCTGAAGAAATCACAGAATGCCATCCATCAGCATCTAGGGACCCTTCAAGGTCCAGAATGGTAACCAGCCCCCAGGTGGTAATTAGTGTATTGCTGGAAGGCACTGCACAAGCTGCCAGGGGAAGCTGATCAATGACATCTGGAGTAAACAGAGACCACTGGCATGAAACACAGTCTGTGGCCATGGATAGGCTGACCATACCTCCTACTGTGAAAGAACAGCAAACCAAGAAAGGAGCATGCATACAATGGAGGAGCCTGGGCCTGGGGGAGACAATCAACAACTTTTAAATTCTGCTAAACATTCCACTTAGGGAGGGAAACCCTTGACTGGAACTGGGGATTCAGGGTGATATGCACCGGATCCCTTACTCTTGGGCTCACAAGAATAGATGCACTATGGGAGCTATTGACGGAAAAGCTACTAAATAGAATCTTGGTAATCCAGAATTGTGTATATTTGTTAACCTAGATTGTTCTCACTCCCTTATGGAGAATGTTTTTGTATTTTTCAGGATGCAGCAAGAGAGCTGTGGCCCATATAATCCTACCATTTGACGGTAGGTAGATGGCTGAGATTCTGGCAAGAGATGAGCAACCACAGCCATATCTTGGTGGATCCATATGGAATCCCACAGAGAATGACAGGATGAACATGAGACCCACAGCCACAGCTATTCAATCAACACAGGATAAGCCATTGAGACAGAAACCAACGATTTTCGACACAAAGACCCCTAAGCTCACAACATTAAAGCAGCCTTAATACTCACCCACCACGACTCAGGGAACTGAGTGGAAGAGGTAGCGGAAAGATTGTGAGAGCTGTGGTGGGGGAGACTATCCAGAGGCATGGCACCCCTCAGTAACAACACACTTGGGCCAGGAGAACCAAGCTGAGTACTAGGCTATCCATGGTCCCCTGTTATAAGGACTGATCCAGACGACCCACAGAGGAAAATATCCAGCTGATTGGGGATTGGGGGGGCATTAGAGAATTGGGGATAACTCATTGTTTGTCCAATAAATAATGTAACTTATTATGGACAATAAATATATATAAAAAAAGAAAAGAAGTGAGAATTGATAGGTGCTCATATTGTAACCTATTGTGTAAGTAATGAGCGTCGACTGGCTAGAGGGGCCATGAGTGGTAGGGGAGAGAGCCTAAGCCTGTGAATAATTAGATCAGCCTGACAACCCCAGGTTCCAACCACTGGTTCCTTCCCTCAACTGAGCTGTTGACCAAAGCGACTCATGAGATTCCAACTACAAGACAGAATTCTGTCAAAGCTCTTGGGTACCCTCCCCAGGCCTGAGGCAAAACCCTGTTGCTGAAGAAACCACAGAATGCCATCGATCATCATCGAGAGACCCTTCAATGTCCGGAACGGTATCCAGCCCCCAGAAGGCAGTTAGTGTAGTGCTGGAAGGCACTGCACAGGCTGCCAGGGGAAACTGATCAACGACAGCTGGAGTAAACAGAGACCACTGACACGAAACACAATCTGCGGCCATGAGTAGTCTGACCACACCTCCTACTGGGAGAGAACAGCAAACTAAGAGAAGAGCACTTGTGCAATGGAGGAGCCTGGGCCTGGGGGAGACAATCAACAGCTTTCAAATTCAGCCAATTTTCCACTTAGTGAGGGGGCCCCTTGTCTGGAACTTGGAATTCAGGGCGATAGGCACCACATCACGTACTCTTGGGCTCCCAAGACAAGATGCACTATGGGAGCGATTGATGGGGAGTCTACTAAAAATATAATCTAGGTAACCCAGAAATGTGTATATTTGTTAACCTACACTGATCACATTTTCCGATGGAGATTGTGTTTGTATTTTTCAGGATGCAGCGAGATAGCTGGGGCCCATCTAACCCTACCAACCGACCATAGGCAGATAGCTGAGATTCTGGCAAGAGAGGAGCCACCACAGTCATATTGTGGAGGATCCATATGGAACCCCGCAGAGAATGACGGGATGAAAAAGGGACCCACAGCCACAGTTATTCAATCAACACAGGATAAGCCAGTGAGACAGAAACCAACGATCTTTGACACCAAGACCCCTAAACTCACAACCTTAAAGCAGCCTTAATACTCATCCACCATAACTCAGGGAACTATGCGGAAGAAGGGGCGGAAACATTGTGAGAGTCATGGTGGGGGAGATTATCCACAGGCCTGGCCAGGAGAACCTGGCTGAATACTAGGCTATCTATGGTCCCCTTTCACAAGGACTGATCCAGACAACCCATGGAGAAGGTTAGCCAGTGGTTTGGGGGGTAGCAGCGGGGAATTGGGGATAACAAATCATTGTTTGCCCACTAAATATTGTAACTCATTATGGACAAGAAAAAGAAAAAGAAAGCAAAGGTAAATAGATAATGCATTTTAGTGTGGTGTTGAGAGAAGTCCTCTTTATAAGGTATACTGGAAAGACACCACTAAGGAGCTAAGACCTGAGTAATAAGCAGAAGCATCCCAGAGCTGTGTGTGTGTGTGTATGTGTTTTTTTTTTGTGTGTGTGTGTTTGTGTGTGTGTGCTTGCACATGTGCCAGCATACAGGAAGTGAAGGGTTGAGTTTAGAAGAATAAGAAATATCCTAAAAGAATACTCATTGAACTCCAGAGATGACAGCTAAGTCCAGTGGGCTAAGAAGAGACTAGGAAACCCAGGACAGGCAGGTGCCAGGAGGCCATTGTAGGCCGTCATTTGTTACACTTGCAATAGGAATCCATTGAAAATTTTTAAATAAAAGGTGCCATGATCTGAAAAAAAAAATTTGTCAATGTATCATATCAAATTACAAAGAAAGTGAAGCGTAAATTATTTAAACTTAAAATTGTATAATATCAATTGAAACAAGACAAACTAAATTACCAATTGAAATATTTGGTAAATTTTGCTCATAAAATAAATTAACATGAAATCTGTATAACTTATAGATGTAATTTATAAATTTATTTTGATAACATGTTCCTAAATTTTTATGTAATAATCAAAGGTAGATAATTTGAATAGTTGATAAGTATAGGCTAAATGATTTGATAAACTGGTATACATTACTATTAATTAATATTTTAGCATCTTCTATAAAATATTATAAAAGTGAAGAAATACAAAATAGCATTAATATTAAATTTCCAGAGCTACTAAAAGTAGAAGAAAATTGTAACTTTAATGATGAGCCTAAAAATGAGGTCTATTTTACACAAGATACATTTTAATATTAAAATATTTTTATTTCACATTAATTTGTTTATAAAGATAATAATCATAGTATTGCTATTCAAACATGTTTTAAACTTCAAATGAAAATCTAAAATTTGGACTCACACCAGCACCATTTTGAAATCATACTGAGATTAAATGTGTATTTAAAGAAATTTCATGTTCTATCAGTTAAGCACTGTTTAAGCATTATATTTTCAAGAAGATTGATACAGTTGGTAATACTTTAGAATTTATTTTTATGTAATACATTTTTAGTGTTTTAAATTTTCTTATATATCTATCTTATTTGACAAAGCTTGTGGTTGGGAATATATCTGATTCATGTTCCTTATTAGAAAAGGGGCAAAAGGTTGCATTAATCTTTTCTTTGACTCAATTTTTTTCTATAAACAGATACATTGTTGTTTTTTTAGTTAATATTGGTTACAGATCAGGACAATCTGACACATGCTGATGCAGATGGGCTGGGAAAGAAGACAAAAATTAAAACAAACACAACAACAACAACAACAACAACAACAACTGAATGATTTCAGCAATCTGTATTTTTCTTTCCATGGAAACATTAAAGCATTATGTATGAAAATGTTCCCTACAGCATTTCCTGTGTATTTGTTATACCTCCATCAGTAAATTGTCAGAGTCCTAAAATCAAAGACTGTGTTTCTTTCTCATTTACTACCAGTTAAGACAAGGAATAAGCATTTTAGTTGTTTTTGAAATTTAACTTTATAGTATTTATACACAATTACTTAGTTATATAATTATATTTAACATGTCTTATTTACTTCCACTAGTAATCATATTTTATTTTATTAACAATAATACTTAGACATTAACTACATATTACATTTTACCACAAAATGTGTTTGCATAATTGCTGGGTGGGCACGATATGATTAAGGTATGATTTATTGTGTGAAACTCAGATACACAGATTTGCAGAAAACATGAAGGACTTTGGAATATAATTGCTAAAATGCAATAATTCTTTGAAGACTAATCAATCTTTGACATGGCAAATCATTTAACTTTTGGGAGTCTCATTTTTCTTTGCTCTAAGTTTACATGCTAATAGTGGCATTCACCTCACAAAGTTAGAGTGAGTATTAAATAATAATGTATAAGAAAGTACTTTGTAGCCATCAATTTCTATGTAGATGTTTTTAATTAAACAATTGTATATTGTCGTTCTCTCCTCCACATGGCCAGAGGGAAAACAGGGAAAACGGAGAAGCCCTGGGAGCTGGGAGCCAAGCTGTCTGCTGTCTGCTGTCTCAGGGCTGGGGCCCACAGAGTTGGGGGGATGGGGGGGGATGGGGGACACAGAGGCCTAGCAGATGCTATTATATATCCACTTGGTTCTTTATTCAATTGGGGGACTTACACTTTATAGGAAAAAGGGGCTCCGGGGCATGGGGAATGGGGAAGGGAAGAGGAGATTGGTTGATGGGGGTGGGGAGTTGGCAGCCTGCACAGGGATAAGTGGGTGGGACAGGTGGGTGGGGACAACCTGGGAACACCTCATTTGGGGCTATGAGTGGCGGGAAATACTTGATGCTAGCCACCGTCTGGTCAGTGGGGATGGGCACAAGGAAGTTTTGCTGATAACCAATGCCAGTCCTGCTGAGATGGGGATGCTGGTTTCCGTGGCCAGACCATGGGGGTGGGAGTCACCTCCCTCATACACTGTTAACCCTTTGCTCTCCTTGCCCTCAGTAGCAGAGCCAACAGGTAGTGCCCAACAGTATATAAGTAATTTTCACCTAGGACGAGTTTCTTGTATCTGTAAGCCACCCAAGCCAATATCACTTAAAAAATTTCCTTTTAAAATCAGTGATACTTTAATGACAATAATATATCTACTTCCCTAGGTGCCAACAAATAGGTACAATATCTCCTATTAGAAATCTTATTAATTTCAAACTACATCCAGATTTTCAAAGAAATTAATCTACATTTGTTGTAACACAAAATTAATTATACTAAAATGAATTTATCATGTTATGTCATCATCATTAATTCCTCACTCATTCTTTTGTTGCTTAAAGCGATTCCTCCTGTCTGCATACCATAAACAGCCTTGGCATGAGTGTTTTGACTAACTGCAAGTATGGTTACCTCACTTTGATGGTAAAGTGTGAGGACCACAGAGGGCTTCTGAGCCCCATTTAGACAGGGAAGTCTGAAAACAGAAAAAAGCTACTTGTGCATGGGTAAATTAGCTATAGTCAAAGTTCTTGTCTGTTTGAGAAATTTCAGATTAATAGAGCCAAGTGTAACTGATAGACAAAGCCCACAAGAAGAGAGGCAGGAACTCTTAGATCTTTCAAATATTTGTTCCATACATAGATCTTGATGTTTATATTTTATTGTCCAGGCCACTGGAACTGGGGCTGCTCTGACATAAAATCTTATAGACACTCTCTGCTAAAAATGTAAAACATGCTACGTGGCAGTGTCTTTTATAATAATGTCTAACATGTTTCTCTTTGTTGATTTTCTTAATCACTTTTTTCTAGGAGTATCTCTGTGAATGTCAAGTGGAAAGGAACACAACCAAAGAAAGTCATTTTTCCATGTAATATTGGAGGTGATAGAAATGCCTGGAGATACAAATGAAAGCATACCTGCTACCTACTTTGGGGGTGTTCATTGAAGACGTACTAAGAAGGGGTACACCATCAGGCCATGATATATCATTTAGTCTTTGCAGAGATAAGCCCCAGGAGCCACAGTTAAGGCAATGTGTAGGTTCTCCAGCTGGACTGTACATTGGTACTTTACCATGTGTTGTGGTTTGGATATGAACTTTCTCCCCTACCCTCATGCATTGATTACTTGAGGCTCAATGCAGTGTTCCAAAGTGGAATTTAAGGAAGTCACTGATCACTATGACTCTGAAACAGGGAATGAATCCTTTAATCAATTCAGATTCTGATGGTATTATTGTTGGGAGGTAGTAGAAACTGAGTTAGAGCCTAGTTGGAGGAAGTTGATTCCCTGTAAGGATAATTTTTTAAAACATTTTTAAGCATTTTATTTATTTGCAACAAGAGAATGAAAGAAAGATAGAGAATAGGTGAGTCAGGACCTCTTGCCACTGCAAACAAACTCCAGATGCATGTGCCACTTTGTGCATCTGAATTTACATGGAGAATTGGGAGACCAACCTGAGTCATCAGGCATTGCAGGCAAGTAGATCAATGGTAAATGTATATCTTGCCTCTGGGCCTATCTTTACTCAGTCTCTCAGCTTCCTGCAGCTACAAAGTGGACAGAGTCTCCTTACTATGTGTTCCTGTCACTATGATGTTCTGCCTCAACACATTCTTGTCTATGGAGCCAGTTGACCATACATTGACACCTCTGAAATCAACTTTCATCCTTCAAAATTGTGTCAGGTATTTTTCTCACAGCAATGAAAAGTGATTAGCATGTTATGATTTAAAAACACAATCACACATGAAAGAGCATGCATTCTATTAATGTATACATGGATCCAGATTTAAAATAATAATAAAATAAGCAATCAAATATCCCTCTCTTTCCTCATCTCTACTGTTTAATGTCACTACTAATAATTAACTACTCTTAATAATTTGACAAGCGCTCTTTAAAATATTTAATATGTTTAAGTATACATTAACATATTAATTACATAATATATTATGAAAATATATTTATAGAGAATATTATATACAGATCTGCATATTTTTAAAATATATATTTAAAATTTATATAGTGTATTCATTTGATATAGTCATTGAAATAAGTCATTTAGTAAATTTGTATTCAGTCATTTGACTTACATCATTTTAATAGAATGAAAATATATTTTAAAAATAATTCTATTATTATGTAGAAACTTGGTTTACACAAATCAAGTGTTGGTATTTCATTTCCTTCCTCCCTGCCCCTATCCCCCTGTAGGCCCTCCTCAGTAGGATTGCTGGTATGCTTCATGGGGATTGAGGGCTATTTGTAGCAGGCTATTGATGAGTGGGGTGGCAATCCCTCAGGATATTCCCCAAACAAAACTCTTACAATCTTTCCACCGCCTCTTCCACAAAGTTCTGTGAGCTATGGTGAGTGAGTTTTAAGTCTACTTTGGTGTTGAGGTCTTAGCAGCTTCTAGATTTCTGCATTGGAACATTGTGAGTATCCACAATCTGTCCTTCATCTTGGCTCAGACTTTTGGGCTCACAGTGGAAGAAGCACTCTTGATCATTTCTCCACTTTCCCTGAGATTTCACCTGGGCCCTAGGTGGTATGTTTGGGTTGGTTCATCTCCTGCCAGGGTGTCAGCTAACATCTATGGTCCTTTTGGTATAATCACGTTATCCACTGTTCTAGATGCCAGAAGATAAAAACAGATTCCCCAGCAGAGAGTGAGATCAGCATAGGTTAAATGGGATAAGCATTAACAATTTGGCAAGATTGAAATGGGTGTAGCCTCCCTTTAGACCCCTGTTAGTGAAAGCTGACTACTTAGGAGCCTGGGGAGATAGGTCCATCATAGAGTGCTTGCTATGCAAGTATGAGCACTGGAGTTTGAGAATCTCAACCCACATTTTTAAAAAAGACAAGTGGGGTGGCACTCACTAGTAATCCAGCACTGGGGAAGTGGAGATAGGTGAGTCCCTAGGACTCTCAAGGAGACACTGTGTCCAAAGTGATTGGTGGTATTCTTCAGGATAACACCCAATGTTGTCTCACTCCTCCACCCCTGCACACGTACATGTGCATTTTCTTACATGTACACACACACACACACACACACACACACACACACATGTTCTTACAGGAGAACCAAGGCTGATTCTCTCCCTGTACATTACTATTAAGAAGTGGTCCAGGGCCTGAGAGATGGCTCAGCGGTTAAGGCACTTGCCTCCAGTGCCTAAGGCCCTGGGTTCAATTCCCCAGGACCCACATAGGCCAGACCCACAAGGTGGTGGCCCTGGTGCGCCCTCTCTCTCTCTCTCTCTCTCTCTCTCTCTCTCTCTCTCTCTCTCTCTCTCTCTCTCTCTCTCTCTCTCTCTCTCTCTGTATCTGCTTGAAAATGAATAAATAAAATATTTTTTAAAAAAGTGGTCCAGTGGAGCTAAACAATTCAGAAAGAGCTGAGTTTAGTGTGAGTGCTTAAAACACAGTGGCAAGGCCCACCTCTTGTTAGTGCAATAGATTTAAAGGCAAAATATATCCAAATAGAAATAGCACATGTGTACTTTTTTTAAACCATGAAACAGGTCAGCTCCCCAATTCCCAAACTCAATTCACTTTTAATTTAACGGGTTATAAACTCCAGAAAACTGTTAACAATTGATATTCTGTTAAAATTACAAAACAAGAAAATTTTATCATCCAATTTCTATTCTCTCTAACCTTTCTCCAAATATGATGAAGGCTATGCAGTCAATACTAGTTATTAGTAAAACTAGGAATTTAGATAAAACTATATATTGTCTTCTCTTGGCAACATCTCTGCTTGCTAGATGCTATTTTATAGACTCATCCTTATGTATAAACAAAGACATGACAGTGGTCATTTTTATAGATATATTAGATCATTTATTCTAGTTTTCTAATGAGGCCATAACTATAGACATTCTAACTTTCCTGCTGTACTTGTGAGGCATTCCAACATTGAGTGGGTCACATGAATCCTACTAGAAGAAAATGACAGCAGACAAAGAAGAATTATAGCACACTGTAATTCTCCAACTCCTGTGTGGGTTTTTAAAATTCTGTGCAGATACCAAACTCACTATAATGAACAATAGGAGTCAACTCGTACTGACATACCAGGGTAGGGTATGATATATCTGCATTGAATTTATCCAATTTTTAAAGATTTTTTTGACAATTCTATGGGAAACATGAAAGAACCTCCAGCCATATTTTCAGATACCAAACAACTTACCTAGCATCCTGGGTTCATGATTAGAAACAAAGTCCTAGAGAAGAGAGGCAGGTATGGGGTTATACAGGTAAAGATAAGAGCATCAGAAGTTCAAGGCCAACCTAGTTACATAGCAAGTTCATGAGCAGCTTGCACTCTATTACATCTCACATCAAACAAACAAACAGACAAACCAGCACACAGAGATAGAGACAGAGAGAGACACACACAGAGAGAATTATGTACTAAAGCAGAGACTCACAACCATGGCTAAAGATTCCCTGCCTCTTCCCCTATCTCCTTCTCCTCATGGAGTACACAGGGTTTCAGGTTGCTTTTGTATGGGGTACATGATTTGGATGTAAATGATAGTCAATGACAATAAGACAAGCCATAGAGGGGTAAGGGCCATCAGCAGACCACTGACAAGGAGGATCATCACTATACAGCACTATGGTAAGAATTCTGTGGAAATGAGATTTTGAAACATGAATCTGTGTATTTTTATAGAGGAATCTTAAAAATAGTATAAGGGCTGAAGAGTTTGCTCAGTGATTAAAGTACTTGCTTGCAAAACCTAACGACCTGGGTTTGATTCCCTAGTACCTACGTAAAGCCAGATGCACAATGTGGTGTATGCATTTGGAGTTTGTTTGCAATGGCTAGAGGCCATGGTGTGCCTTACCATTTCTCTCTCTCTCTCTCTCTCTCTCTCTCTCTCTCTCTCTCTCTCTCTCTCTCTCTCTCTCTTT